>JAVLUE010000363.1:0-166844 GCA_034190945.1 Octodonta nipae | reverse complement strand
TTAAAGTATACTGTTATAACACGTGTCATTTTAATCTTATTATTTTTACCATAAGTTTCATTTATGAAACTTGTAATGTCGTTAAAAATTTATATTTTTTTCAGATTCTTTGATGTTTTTAATACAAAATTTATTAGCTATGGAAAATAAAATATATTGCTTATCACTCAAAAGTGAGTGTTTTAACCAATTAGCATTTCATATATATAGTGGTAAATTATAATTTTGAATATGAAACACTACTATCATAAATTATTTTTGTAAAAATATATTGGTCTCCAAACAATTTTAACAAAGTTTTTTTGTATAGGCTTGAAAAATGGCTCAGATATTGGTTTAAAAAATAAATAAAGAAGCTGTGTTTTTATTTTATATTTTTTTATCAAAAGTTTTTAAACGTTTTTTTTTGTTTTTTTAACATGCCTCAGAGTTGAAACTCAATTTAATATCTGAATTTAGCTTTTAATATTTGATGGAAACTTTACTAATTATTTAACTTTTGATTCTGCTGAAAACATAAATTTATTTACATAAAAAAAACTACTTTCTTCCGTTTAAATCTAATCTCAGGAAATAGCACTTTTTTTAGGATCCTCAAATCTTTTTTTTATCAGCTATTTGCAAAAACTGATTTCTGAAAATGAGTCTAATTTTTTTTTAGTGTACAAAATAGAGCTAAAAATCTGAATTTAAAATTATTTGAATGAAATTTTTCATTTTATAATTTAAAATATTTTAATTATACATTTTAATAGTTATTTAAGTTTATAATAATCAAAGTTGGATGAGACTTGCAATAAAAAATTTTTTGAGTTTTTGAGACGTAGCAGAAATAAAAACAAATAGGATAGAAATGAAAAAAAGGGAATTTACTTACTCGACTGCCACACCAATCAACAAAACAACTAGCCTAGCACTTGAGATATTGGCATATGAGCAGTAGTGGTGATATACACACATACAGACATTAAAAAGTGTGATCTTTAGTTCACGAATTCCATTGTGGTTTAATATTATTTCATCTGAATTATTTTGATAGTTTTGTTTTCTTAAACTCATTCATATGTCAAAAGAATATTGACGATATTAAGTTTTCAAAAGAGCTCCAATGTTTATTTTTTTGGCTTCAAATGAACCAGGTTTTTTATTACCGTATTTTAGCCATGAATATTAATCAAAATCAACCAATTACTCGACGTTTTTGGGCATTCTTTAAGTTTGTTGATTTTAATAATAATTATCAATAATTTTTAAATTTCAAACTTTTTATTTTTGTGATATAAAATCAATGTTTATAATATATTTATATTGTTTACATATTTATTATTATTTTTAGTTTGATTTCTTTCAAAAAATTAAATTTCTATGGTTTACATTTTTTGCGAAAATTTTTTATATTTATCATTCAAATCGAAAGCATTTATTTCATAACATTTTCATTCATTTTGAACATATAAATTATCGAAAAAACATTTTTAATTTATAATTAAGTGATTCATTTGTTTCTAATGGATAATTCTTTAAACAATAATGAAGACAGTAAAAAACAAGGAACTAGGTAATATAAATAATTACTCAGTAAAGTTATTTTTGATTGTTTTTTTTCATTAGAGTGTTTAAAAAAAGTTCTCCAAACGGAAAAGTAAATTCTGAAATTAAAAAAAAAATTTTATTCAATTATTTGTTTAGATTACAGTTTATTTGGGGAAACGAGATTTTGTAGATCATTTATCTCATATCGATCCAATTGTATTTATATCAATTTAAATTTAAAATTTGTATTTTAAAACTTTTGAAAAATTCAGATGGGGTCGTTTTGATTGACTCAGATTACATCAAAGAGCGTAAAGTTTTTGGTCACGTTTTGGCTGCATTTCGTTATGGCCGTGAAGATCTTGACGTACTTGGTTTAACATTCAGAAAAGATCTTTTTTTATCAGCTGAGCAAATATTTCCTATTAAAAAAGACAACAATAAACCTCTTACAAGACTTCAAGAAAGATTGATAAAAAAACTGGGTAATAATGCTTATCCATTTTATTTTGAGGTAAGAAAAATTCTTCAAAATTTTTCAAAATTCACTTCTAGTTATTTTTTTTAGCTACCTCCTCAATGTCCGGCTTCAGTGACTCTGCAACCAGCTCCAGGAGATACGGGAAAACCTTGCGGAGTTGATTATGAATTGAAAGCTTATGTAGCTGATTCATTGAATGATAAACCTCATAAACGCAACTCAGTGAGGCTGGCCATCAGAAAAATAGTTTACGCTCCTAGTAGACAAGGTGATCAGCCATGTACTGAAGTTAGCAAAGATTTCGTAATGTCTCCTAATAAACTTCATCTGGAAGCTTCACTCGATAAAGAAGTAAAACTTCATGTCATTTGAATATTTTACTAATATTTCTGTATGTCTTTATAAGTTGTACCATCATGGAGAAGATATCGTAGTCAATGTTCATATTGCAAACAATTCAAACCGAACTGTTAAAAAAATCAAAATTTCTGTAAGACAGTTCGCTGATATTTGTCTTTTTTCCACAGCTCAATACAAATGCACAGTTGCAGAAATTGAAACAGAGTTTGTTTATTCACGATCATTTTTTTGAATTTAAATATTTTTTCATCAGAGATGGTTGTCCTGTTAGTCCTGGTTTTACATTGTCAAAAGTTTATTATTTAAAACCTTTACTTGCTGAAAATAAAGACAAGCGGGGACTTGCTTTAGATGGGCAGCTCAAGCATGAAGATACAAATTTAGCTTCGTCTACAATGTAAAAACACACTTGAAAAATAAATTTTTCATTTTTAATGGTTTTTGTTTTCAGTGTTGCTGATCTCTCTCAAAAAGAAAATTTGGGCATAATAGTTCGATACAAAGTTAAAGTAAAACTTATTTTGGGACCACTTGGCGGTGATGTAGTAGCTGAGTTACCATTTATTTTGATGCATCCTAAACCAGAAGAACCAAAAACTAACGAAAACAATTCTAGTACAAATAAAAAACCAGAAAAAAGTGAGACAACAACGGACATTTTATTCAGTTGGAGTATTTTTTCATACTTGAAAATTATATTTAAACTTCAAATTAATTTTTTTTTTCAGCGACGACAACGATGACATTATTTTGAAGATTTTGCTAGACTTCGGTTGAAAGGTGACACGTAAAAAAATTGAATACTTGTTCTAATTTCATCAAAAAATGCTTTTTAAACATGATAAATTTAAAAGTTATAAAATGTGTAAAAATTTGTAAATACATTTTGAGTGATTTTTTTGAGAAAACAAGATAGATCTGAAACAATTTTCAACATGATTTAATTATTTTAATTTGAGAAAGTGATTTTTTTATTGACTTATTTATTTAATAATCTTTATCAACAAAAAAGAAACTTATTGAAAAAATAAGGACCAAAAACATTAAAATTATTTTAAATTATTTATATTTGTATTTTTAGCATTTTTTTATGACCAATAAATTTACATTTGAACAAAAACAACTTTGTAGTTTTTTTTTGTCTAATATAAATAATAAATAAGTTCAAATAAATTATCAAAACAAAAATGATGAAATATTTTTTCAAGGAATACATTCATCCAAACTTTGTTTTGCAATTAGGCGAAACTTATTTCAATTCGAACCATGGTTTTAAACAACGCTTGAACCAATACATTTACAAAACAATTTGTCATATTTGGAGTCTAAATTTATAAATTAAAAAAAACATTTGATTGACATCCTTGAAAAACAATTCGTTAAACACCGGTGATTCACATCTTTCACCTCACACCAGTTCAAATAATAAAATATTTTCTATTTTTCAAAAAACGTATTTTGTTGTTTGAGTATTTATTTAAGTTTTATAAATCTTTCTGTATTCTTTCTTTGAAATTATAGTTAATTATCAAGATATAGTTCTTTGAAAATAAATGTTTCAGTGTGAAAAATTAAAAAACTTTTAGCAGCACATTTTGGAATTTAAGAGAACTAAATTCTGTATTGAAACACACCGAGTTAAAAGGTTTTTTAAGTAGAAATAGCTTTTTATTTAATTTTGAGTTAACGAAATATGAAAGTTAATTTTTCAATCGATTAATTCGTATTCATGGATTATTTTAAAAAACAACCTATAATTGTGAATAAAGCGGAAAAGTGTTTTGAGAAAATTTCAGGAAATTGTCTCAAAGGCTGCAAATGGTCCCCTGATGGATCTTGTATTTGCACAAACAGTGATGATCATCAAATACGAATTTTTGATTTACCAAAAAAATTTGTTGAATATGAAAAACAGCTACAATTTTCTGAGGAAGTTGAAGAAGAAATTGTTTGTTAATTTTTTCAAAATTTTTAGCATGATGACATAAAGGCGAATCTGATGGCGAAAACTAGTAAAATTTGAAAAATTTTATTTTACTAAATTTTCCGCTTCTCATGATTACTTTTTTTGATCTGATATTTATTTTCGTGTGAAATATTATTTTTTTTTAAAAATTCTATTTTTATTTTAACTGAAAATTTTTTTTTTTTTTTAGTTTCCAGTTTTAGAGCTGAAAGAACCGAATATAATTTATGATTTTTGTTGGTATCCATTCATGAACTCATTGGATTTTTCCACGTGTTTGTTAGTTAGAAAATTCTAGTTTTAAGTTTTTATTGAAATTTTATTTAGTTTAATATGTTCAAGTCGAGATATGCCTATCCATCTTTGGAATGCTTACACTGGCGAAATTTCCGCTTCATACATAGCTGTCAATAATGTCGATGAACTAGTTTCTTGTAAATCGATTCAATTTTCTAATTCAGGCTCGAAAATAATAGCCGGCTATGATAATTTTTATGTCTTTTTCATCTTTCTCAACCTGGGAAATACTGTGATTACATCTGTAAGTATCAATTTGAATTGAAAATTTTGTGTATTTTTTTGTTATTTGAAAGATGATATACCCAATGGAATTGTATCTTGTATTGCTTGCAACGAAAGTATTTTTGCAGCTGGTTCTTTCAGCAGACTGATTGGATTATATGATTTTAATACTTTAAATAGTATTGCAATGCTTCAAGGACATAAAGGTGGAGTGACTCATCTGATGATGTCCCCAGATGGCAAACGACTCTATAGTGGAGCACGTAAGGTATTCGTTTTTTTAAAAATAATGTTCAGAATTTTTGATTAATTTTTACTTTCAAATTAACCAAGAATAGACGTTTTTAAAAATGAAAACAAAAAATTTTTACATAAGTAAACAAATTATTTTGGTCTAACAATCAGTTTTTACAAGAAATATTAAGATTATGACCAATCAGGTTATGGACTATGATGTTTCTGAAAGTGATCATGTTATTTGTTTGATTATACTAGACTAGGTTTAGAAATGAAACCCTTGATAGCTTTTCAATTTTTATCTTGAACTTTTCATAAAATTATTCTAATTTTTTTTTTAAATTGAAATGGAATATCATTGAATTTTCGGCAATAAAAAGCTAAATTTTAAAGGCAAAAGTTTTATCCAGATAATTTTAAACTTTTATTAAAGGATCAAGAAATACTCTGCTGGGATTTACGCAATCTTGGCTCTATATTGCAAATAATCAAACGAAATTGCTCAACCAATCAACGAATTTTTTTCGATATAAATTTAATTTGGATTTATTGATTACTGGAGATAATCGAGACATCAAATTATATGACCTCAAACTTCAACCTGATGAAAATAAATACCTTCATTCTTTCAATGAGTTCATGGTGGATGAAAATAGAGTTAATGGAGTCAGGTAACGAAATATTAAAATAAGCTATAGTTTCTATAGAAGAGATAATATAATAATTTCCTCAACTTAAGATAATAATTTAACTTTGAAAAAATAATCATCTATATATTTTATTATTTAAAAAATTATTAATTTGTAAAGATTATTTGTCTTTACAATTTTTAATTAATTTTTTATCATAATTCAGCGTGTATAAGTAACTACAATTATAAAGTTGATTACAAAACAACTTAAAGCGATCACGGAAGCTACCGTGAGAAGTCAATTGGCACTTTTTAAACTTAAAATGAGAATTTTTCTTATATAGAATAATTTCTTCGCAGAACTTTTTTACTACTTTTATTGAAAAATTAATTTAAATTATTTTTCAATATTCACTTCACTCTTGCTGATTTATTTACCGAAATAAATATGTAACCAGCGTTAACTATCGTGAGGGGGTCAACTAACTTCTGCAAAGATTCACGAATACTTTAAAGTTTGTAGGTGTGGTTGTGGCATTAAACTCTATTTATTAGTTTAAGAAGACTAATTAGTTAATGAAAAACTACAAATTTTTTAAAACGCTGTTATTCAATCTACCTTAAACACGCTAAATTAAAATAAAAAATTAATTGAAAATTCGTAAAAACAAATAATCTTGATAATTAGGGTAGAAACAATTTTTATTTTTAGTTGAAACAAAAACTACCACTCAGAGTAACTTGAAAGTTATTACATTCTACATAAAAAAGTGTTATTTGATGATGGATCAATAAGAAAATAAATTGAAAAAACTATTTAAAATTTAAATAAAAAACATTCACTATCAGATTCAGTTTTAAAATCAGAGTTCTTGTCTCAAAGTTTTGTTATAATATAGTTGAAATTTTTGATATTTTCATTTCAAAAATCGCTGTAATTTTCCTAGAATTAGAAATTCAACTAGCCAATATATTTTTACTCCGATCAAACTTGTTTTTTTTTGGTTTTTAAACTAAAATATTATTTAAAATAATTATTTAATTTATCGAATTTCAATTTTAATTTTTCTCAAGTTATATTATAATAGTTTAAGAAAAATTCTTACAATTCTTTGACAGTTTGAATCCATTACTGACGGGACCTTTTGTGATAGCTTCAACATCCGGAGAACGTTGTTTGCTTGATTTTAATAATGACAACGACAGCGGTGACATTTTGTTCGATTATAAAAAGTCCTCCATCACGAAAAGCAATATGAAATTTTGTATGTTTATTTGATAATATTTGTCATCTTTCCAAAACCATAAAATTCATTTATGCTGAAAACCAACAAAAAAACAGTTTTTCTAGAGCCCACTTGTCAATTTATTTTTATAATAATAAAAAATATTGTATTAGGTTGTCGAAAAATTCTTCCAACTTATAAAATTTTTCAAATTATTATCGAAACTATTTCTTAAAAATTAACCCTGAACAGCTTTTTATCTTTCCAATTTTTTATATTTTAAATTTGATTCAGTTATTGTATAAGTATTGTGTAAATATAATTCTTGTTCTGTAAAAATAAGTGATTTCAGGAGCAAAACTAAATAAAATGATTTTTCTTAAATATAAAAAAAAATTATAAATATTTGCAATTGATATTTTTTAAAGTGTAGGTAAAATTTTATTTGAGTTAAAAAAAGGGTTTAGAATGATGTTATCAGGGTAAAATGTTATGTTTTTAACGTTAATAAGTTCTTATCTAAATTATAGCTTTTATAACTTTATCTTGCTAAATTGTTAGCAATAAAATATTAAACCCATAGTTATATTAAATTCTAGCATGTCTATAAAATCATTTTTTAATTATTCGATCAAAAACCAAGGAATTCTTCAAGTTCACACGAAGTTCGAAAAAGTTTTCGCATAAATTTAGTAGGCATCGACTAATTTTTTTATTTCTCAAAAGAAAACTTTTTTTTTCGAAAATTTTGATTTAAAAATTGATTTTATTTCTTTTTGAATATAAAAATTTCGTTTTTCAATTTTTTATCATGCCTTTTTGAAAAAATTTCTGAGTAACTAATACTTATTTTGCTTTGGTTTTTTTGTGGTTTTTGAAATAAACAAAAACATGTCAATTTTTTAAACTTCATCAACCAAAATATTTTCAAATGAAAAAAATAAATTTATTTTCAGACTTCAAAAAATAACAATAGTTTGAGATGGTTTTTTACTTTTTCTATTAAAAAGTGTCATGTTTATTGATTTTTGAAAATAATTTTTAAAAAATGAATAAATAAAAACCAATTTATTATTATGTCTATTCAACGCGTTTTTTTAAAACTTGAAAAAATTATGAAAATTTCTGACTTTAAAAATTTGTAGTTTCACAAACGAAACAGTTTCTCGACAACCTGATAAAACATTTTTTTTTTTAATGGAATACCTTCAGTACAGGAAGTTTAATTATTTTCGCATTTCAATAGATTGATTGAATTTGTTTCTACATTTTTTTCATTATTATTCTCACTCTTATAATAAATTATTGATGTTAATTCATTGATAGTAGTAAAAACAAGAACCAGCAAGACATCAAAGCACCTCCATTTACGGATCATCATTAATTTACGAATATTCTTTTGTATCGTTAAATTATTACTATTTTCGAGAAAAGTTTT
Organism: Octodonta nipae; assembly: GCA_034190945.1. Lineage (NCBI taxonomy): Eukaryota > Metazoa > Arthropoda > Insecta > Coleoptera > Chrysomelidae > Octodonta > Octodonta nipae. The sequence goes on along the minus strand of JAVLUE010000363.1, from coordinate 158,450 downwards.
ATTTGTTGACAACCTGAAAAAGAGAATTTCTCAAAAGCTTTATTTTTAAAAATATTTTACTTTTTTTTATCCCATCAAGTAAAAAAAGAGCCTAAATTTACTTTTTACAAAATTTTTCATAAAATAGCCTCAAATCTGTTGAAAAATTTGTGCCAATTCAACATGCAGCAACATTTGATTTCTTTTGATTCAAATCGTTTTTTTTTGCCATTGCATTTGTGTTGAGAATGGAATTCTATTGAAATTATATCTATTTGTATCAAAATTGAAAAACACTTGTTTTTAAAAAACAGTAATCGTGTTTAGTAACCATATTTGGTCAAAAAAATGCAGAATGAGGAGTCAAATCAAAGTGTTCTGTTTATTTTGGATCCTTTTTATTTATCAATATTCTAGCTCAACAAATTTTTTTTCTTTAAATAAAGATGAAACCTCGTATAATGTTTTGGTTCTGATGGTTGCTAAAAGTTTAACAAATCGTTTCGACCTTGTCCACATCGGACCGGCCATCGACATAGCTCAAAAAGTTTAATCACATCACCATTTTTTATTGATTTAAATTTAATTTTTTTTTTTAAAGAAATGTCTCATTGATTATAAAGTCAATCTGAACTTGATCAATGGTATGATTTTACTTTTTTTTTATTATTTTTCGAGAAGGTCAACTTTTTTTTATTTTTCAAGTATTTTAGTTTAAACTATCTAAGTTTAAAATAAAATTCAACTATGGACATAAAAAAATTTTGAAAAAAAATAAATTTTTTATTTTTTTATGAATTTTTTCTGTTTGAAGAAAATTTTAACTAGCACTATAAATTTATCTCATTTTCAATGTATAAGACCTTCTTAATTACAAGTTATTTTATTTTTGTTTATGCGGAGGTTTGAGATTACAAGTTTTTTTAAATGAATCAAAACGAGCAAGATAACATAAACAAAATCACAAGTTGGCCAAGTTAAAAAAAATCTAATTCAAAATAATTTAGGCACTTATTCTCATCGCTGCAATGAAACAACATCTTTGGGAAAAGCGTTTGATGTTATTTCTAACATTAAAGTTGTTGCTCTGATTGGGCCAGCTTGTAGTGATGATGTTCAAGTATGATTTTTTATAATTCAAAACTTTTAAAGTTTTTGTCAAGGTTGTTGGTCGTTTAGCTGCTTATAAAGGTATTCCTCTTTTAACCGGGCTAGGAGATGCTATTTTTGATGAAAGGGTTTCGTATAACACATTAATACGTGTTTCTTATGATCTAAGAGATAAAGCGAAAGCTATTCTTGGTATTGTTTTTATTAAACTAAGATTATTCTAAATTTGTTTTTTTTAAAGCATTTTTGGCGCATCATAATTGGTTTTATTTTGGTTTGATATACCGAAATCAAGACATTTATTATTCGACATTGGCACATGAATTATTAAATCTGCTGCAAAACGATTATCAAAACTTTGTTTGCTCTTGTAAAGAATTTTATTTGAGAGATCAAAACAAAAAAATAATTTCAGACTTGGATTCTATCATGAACAGAATACGTTTTTGTGCAAGAAGTATCTCATTTAACAATTTATTCTAAAATAACTTTTTACCTTAGTTATAGTTATTATTGGTGGCGAGAAAGAAGTTCGAAATATGATGTTAATTGCTTACGAAAAAAATATGACTTTTGGAGATTATGCTTTTTTATACACTGAATTAATTGAACGCGAAGCAATAGGAAACACATCTTGGGCAGGTGGAAACGGTATTGATTCAATCTGTTTTTGGTATTGAGTTCATTCAGATATCAATTTTATAACTAGAAACAATTGAAACTAAACAAAAACTCAAGTTCGCTTATCAATCTTTGTTCATAGTCAGCCTTAACCAACCACCTGGTGAATTTTATACAAAATTCAGCGACGAAGTTAAAGAATTGGCTTCGAATCGTTATAATTTCATTTATAATGAACAAGTGGTAAGAAATCAATTTTACTATTGTATGGTGTCGAGTTTTTACTTTAGGTCAACTATTTTACGGCTTCGTTTTATGATTCGGTTATATTGCTCTGCAAATCATTAGCAGAAAACCAAAAAAGTGATCCGATGTTCAATCAATTGCCGATTGAAATGATTCGGCGAAAAATTTTGAGAAATATGAAAAACGTGACTTTTCTTGGAATTTCTGGGAACGTCACCATCGATGTTGAAGGAGATAGAATTGCTGATTATGCATTATTAGATCAGACTGATATTGAGAATGGCTTATTTGAGGTAGCCTATAAATTTATTTGTCATTTTTATATTGTTCAAGTTTATCTGTAAGGTTTCTCTTAGATATTATGGAGCTACAAAAACATATGAATCAATCAAGAATATTCATTGGCCTTATGGTAAAAAACCTATTGATCTTCCAGAATGTGGATTTGATGGAACCAAATGCGAAAGTGATAAGTTTTTGACAAAGATTTTTTCATTAACTTTGATTTCAAGGTTTTACATTTTGGGAAATCATTATCGTTACGATGGCGACTTTGCTGTTTATAGCAATCCTATTCATTATTTACATTTTAAAGTATGTTAAAACAATAAATTTTCCAAGTTAATTTGAAATTCAATAGAAAAATCAATATAATACATCATTAGCTAACATGTCTTGGAAAATTCGATGGGAAGAATTTGAAACAGATTCTCATCAAAATTCAACTAAATTTGTTTAAAATTTCAAATAAGTTTGAAAATACTGAATTTGATTTTTTCAATTTTTTTAGGATTCAGAATTAATTCTTTACATCAGTGTTCCAAAGATTGTTTATTAACAACTTTTTTCAAGGTAAATTTTGCAAATATTTTAAAACTAATTATTTTTGAATTTTAAAGGGAGATAAAGTTTTAGTGAAAAAATTGAACCCTATCAAACTAGATTTGACTAAGGAATTACTAGTGGAATTAAAAATAGTGAGTGATTTTTTAGGAAAATCAATGAACTCAACAAAAAAAAAATGTTTTAAGATGCGAGAAACTTCACATGACAATCTTTTGAGATTTATAGGAATTTGTACTGAAGGATCAATTGCTATTGTAACAGAATATTGTTCAAAAGGATCTCTTCGTGAGCTTCTTGCTAATTCTTCTTTAAATCTCGATTGGATGTTTCGATGTTCAATCATCAACGACATTATTGCCGGAATGATCTATCTGCATAACACTGAACATATTTATCATGGAAGATTAAACTCCAGCAATTGTTTGGTAGATTCGCGTTTTTGTATTAAAATATCTGACTTTGGTTTGCGAAAACTCAAAAATGATGTTGGTTATCATGGTTGCTGCAATAGCTTTTTTGAGAACAACCAACTGAAAATTCCACGAAAATGTCCATTCAATTGTTTAGTAGAAAACAGCATCAATTTGCTATACTATGCTCCTGAATTTTTTTTCTTGTGTAAATGTAAAAAAAACAATAACTATTGCTTAAAAATAGACTCTGGTTCTCAAAAAGGGGATGTCTACAGGTAAGTTATCCAAAAAATACGGAAAACTCTTATTGTATATTTTTTTTTTGTCTAGTTTTGGAATTATTTTGCAGGAAATTATTTTACGGAAAAAACCTTTCTATCCTTATATTGAAAACAAAATCGATATTTTTAGTATGTTAATTGTTGAATGGTAAATTAAAACTTAAATATAATATTTTCAAAAAAAGATGTTATAAAATTAGTGAAAGTTGAAAATCTCCGTCCCAGTGTTCCAACGGAAGCTAGCATACCAGAACTCAATTTTTTAATGATTAAGTGCTGGCCAACAAATCCAGAAAATCGAAACGATTTTTATTGGATGAAATATGAAATGAAAAGCGTTGTTAAAAAACTAAGCACTAGTTGCAATATGATTTCTGTTAATACGACGTTAACTGAAAGTTTGCTTATTCGCATGGAACAATATGCAAAAGATCTAGAAATAATTGTCAAGCAGCGCACTAATGAATTGGACGAAGAAAAAAAGAAAACTGAAGAATTGCTTTATCAAATTTTACCAAAGTTCGATTTTAAATTATTGCAAAACATTAATTAATAATTTTTTAGGCCAGTTGCCGATCAATTAAAAACAGGAAAAATGTTCGAACCAAATTTTTATGATTCAGTCACAATCTATTTCAGTGACATTGTGGGTTTTACTCATTTATGTTCAAAAAGCACTCCTCTACAAGTTATTGATTTTCTCAATGATTTATATACTTTTTTCGATTCAATTATATCTGACTACGATGTTTATAAAGTAAGTAAAAGAAACGAGTACTCATTATAGAAAAAACTCAAAATTTAACTGATTGAACGCAAAATCTATTTTGTCTGTTTAGATTTTAAAAATTCCATTGTGCTTTTTCAAAAAAAATATCCTGTTTAACTTTAAAATAACTAACATTATTCTCTATTAACTATTATTATTTCAAAATTTTGACCTTTTTCATTAACTTTTTTCAAGGTTGAAACAATTGGAGACTCGTACATGGTGTGTCATTAAAAAACCAATTGTTCAAAAGCTTATTTTTAATAAAACTATTTTTTAAAGGTCGTTTCAGGCTTACCGCAAAAAAATGGAATTGAACATGCTAGACAAATTTCTAGAATGGCTTTAAAAATACTTGAATTGTTGACAAACTTTCGAATAAAACATCAACCAGAAGAGGTATTGAAGCTCAGAATCGGAATCAACACAGGACCTTGTTGTGCAGGGTGTGTTGGTAATTAAAAATATTTCATAATTTTCATTTCTACATTATTTGTCTAAAATTTGAAAGGTAATATAAGACCAAGATTTTGCTTATTTGGAGATGCTGTCAACATTGCTGCAAGAATGGAAAGCAATGGAGAACGTATAATTTTTAATAGAAAATATTTGAGAATTTTCTAAAAATTTAACAATAAAAAAACAGCCTTGAAGATTCATGTCAGTTCTTCAACTAAATCTGTGCTCGATTTATTTGAGACTTTTGTTTTGGAACCTCGAGGAGAAATTTGCATAAAAGGAAAAGGAAAAATGCTTACATATTGGCTATTGAAAGAAATTGAGAAAGATTGAGAAAAGAAAAATTAAAAACTTGAAATAATATTTTTTAATAATGCTTACAATTACAGTATCCAATTAAACGATTATATTTATACGAGTACACCTCATTTACAAAATACACAGCAAAAGCAATCGGAAATAAATTTCAAATTACTCTTTCTGATAAAATATTAAAGGGTCACTAATACTGAAAAAAAATTATTTATTTGTTTTATACAACTTTTTTTCAAAGAATTAAGATTTTTTTGGTATTTTTTTGATAATTTTAATGAACTTGTAAATTAATTTACAATAAATTTGAAGTTTGAGATTTATCGGAGAAGAGCTTAAAATTTCTTGTTCGACTGAATTATCTGAAACATAATCCATCATGATTTTAGCAATATCCAAGTTATACTTTTTCTTTTTTTCATAATAAACTGTAAAATTATCTCTATTTTTTTGAGCTATTAAACTTATTTCTTCAAAATCTAGTATTAAATTTTCATGAAATTTGTCTTGGTTTTTCCAATGTTCCAATTTGAAGGTGTAAACATTCATAATTTTTTCAAACTTATACAACAATATTTCACTTGAAAAACATATTTTGGGCATCAAATTAAATTGGGTTGATATCAAAAGATAAGGAGAGTTTTTTTTATCAATCCAGTATTTTAGGCAAGCTTCAAGCAAAGCAGTTCCATCAGATTGAAGAGTTCCTTTGCCAAATGAATCAATGACGACTAGAGATCGATGTTTAGCATACATTACGGCCATAACAATCTGATTTAAATCATATTTGAATGAAGACATTTGAGTTGAAATCGATTCTGATGTTCGAATTCGAGTGATTATTTTATCAATTATTGGAATCTTGGCCACTTTGGCTGGCACAAAACTTCCAATATGAGCAAGGAAAACAATTAAACTTATCGATTTGAAAAAAACTGTTTTACCTGAGCCGTTTGGCCCAAAAACAACTGAGGCTTTGTATTTGTTTTTATCCATAAAAAAATCATTAGGCACAAATGAATTATTTTCCGATTCATACAATGGATGACGAGCTTTTTCAATGAAAATCGAACTATGGCAAGTAAGGTTTGGTTTGACAAATTTATAATCTATAGCAACTTTTGACATAGCTATTATGGCATCTATAAATCCACAAAAATTTATCATCTTTATTAAAACATCCATTCTTTCCATTATGAAGTTTCGCGTATATATTAATATTTTATGAGTTTTATCGTTTATTTCTGATAAAATATCTCCAAAAAAATGATCAAACTCATTGGTTTTAGATGTTTTGTAATAAGCAGAATCATTGGCACAAAAAATCAGATCTAAGCCATAGTCACTTAAAGTTGAAAGTTTTTGAACTTGTAAAAGCAAAAGTTTTATTAAAAATCCCAATTGTGGAATGTACATTATTGTCAGATTAAGCTTATGTTTTTCTATAAGTTCAGCGAAAAAATACTCTTTTGAAATTTTTTTTTTTAATATTTCAGGTAGCTTATTGAAGTAAAATTTCAATCTATCAAGCTCTTCATCAATGCCTTTTCGAACAGAAACTTTATCATTTTCAACATCAAAATCAATAATTTTGTTTACACAAAAATAAATTTCTTCTAGTTCTTTTGTTGAGGAATATTTTTTCAAAATTTTTTTCAAACATTTATTTGAAGTGAACAAGTTTCTTATAGCAATAACATTTTCAACAGTTTTATTCAACAGCTTTAAATCAATGAAAACAAAATTGGCTGATTTAAAACGGTTAATTACTGAAGACAAATCCTTGATTTCTTTTAAATGAAAAACTAATTTTCTTGTAAAACTCATATTAATTGGTGCAATAAAAAAATCAATAAGATTAAGTCTTTCTTGCAACAAATTGTAATCAGTTAGTGGTTGCAAAAAAAATTTTTTTAAGCAGATAGAACCAACTTTGGAAACACAAAGATTGAAAAGTCCGTACAAACTCAAACCTTCTTTTGCAGAAATTTTTGATATTGAAGGATGCCATTCACTTTGAAATATATTCAGAGCTTCAAAAGTTTTTTGGTCGATTGATAAGAAAGAATCTAAATAAAAATATTCTATGTTCAAATCAGAACTTAGAAATTTTTGAATGATTAATTTTTTTTCAATGTAATACAGCAAAACTCCTAGTGATTTGATTGAGTTAATTTCAGAAAAATTTATTATTGATGATTTGTAGATAAAGCGCTCTGTATTGTCAGATAGACTGGAATTACAATCAAAAGATAATATTCGATTTTTGCATTGTTCATAATGAAAAATTTGAAATGAAATAGTAATTATGTTGAGCTTTTTTTTATAGCTTGAATCTGATTCATTTGAATTTTTCTCAACTTTATCGTTTAAAACCATCAAAGATTCGTTAGTATGAAATTTATCAGAATAACTATTTAAAAACGCCAACAATCTTTGATCAAATTTTGAGCTTAGAATAATATTAGTTGGCTGAAATTTTGATAAAAGCTCTCGAATAACATTGAATTCATAAAACTCATAAACTTCATGAAGCAACTCTATTTGGTTAGTATTGGAACGATAAAAAGAGGCTCCAAGCTTAAAATCTTTATAACTGATCGATAAATAAGATTCGATAGAATCTAAAAAATTTTCGTTTGAACAAAAATCAGAGGATTCAGTCATTGTTATCAAAAAATCAAAATTGAAAAAACTTATCAAATTTAAATCTCAAAAAGTTGAACAAATAAAGTTAGATGAATGCATCTATAGACCCTATAGGGTCTTCAAAGAAAAAAGTTTTTTTCGAAATGATTGTTTATTGCAACTGCGCAATAAGATCTCAGTGAACATGGTAAAATTTTTCTAAAACATCGAATTCATAAAATTTTGTCAGAGGATTAAAAACAGTTAACTAATAGCTATAAACTGCATCAAAGTTTATTGTCAATTTCAACATCCTATTAAGATTAAAAATATCTATATTAAAATAGATTAAATTAATCTATAGATTATAATCAAAGAACATCATTGATTACGGTCAACAGCACACAGATTATATCAGTCAATTTCAACATCCTATTAAGATTAAAAATATCGCTTTATAATTTTTCACAATTTAAAACTATCACGAATTAGTCCAGTTTAAAACAATAGTTATAAAATGATGATTAAGAAATTTTTTGGTGAGTAGTATCCTAATGATATAGGAATTTAATAAAAAAACAAAACTTTAAAAACTTACTTGATTTGAATCAACAGATAAATGATCATCTTGATTCGCTTCTCTTTTTGAGCTAAAATTCAAATTATGAAAAAAATTTTCAAAAAGCAATTCTTACTTTTGTTTCTGTTGATAGAGTTTACGCTCTTTCACAGACATATTTAACATTCCTCCTGTGGTTCGTTTATCATTAATAAAGAGAATGTTTAAAATAATAAGACTAACTATATATTTCGAATTAATAATATGATAATTAATAATGTTGACTGAAAAATATGGATTACTCACCACAAAGCCAAGCCAGAAAAAAATTTCTAAACTAATGTAACCTTTAAAATCGACAATGTGTCCAGCAGCCAGTACAACACAACCTAATCCTAGATTTTGAACTGATTGCATTATACCATAAGCCGTGCCTAATTGATGCACTGGAATAACTAAAGCGACCATAGGCCAGAGAGCACAAGCTAATGTTGAATATCCTACACCCATTAAGATCATGGCTACCAAGGGATGGATAAAAGTGAAAGCCAGTGTGCCATGACTAACCAATGTGATCAGAGTAGCCAGAAAAACCCAAGATAAATTTCTTCCTGTTAAATCGACCAAGAAACCAAGTATTGGTGATAAGAAAGCAGATATGACATAAATAATTGAATCATAAAAATTTGCTTCTGTTTGGCTGATTTCATATTTTCTTTGAAAAAAAGTACTAAAAAAATTTGAATGTTTAGTATCAAATTCAAGTACAAATATATTCAATATACCTTCCAAGGGCAGTAAATGGGAAAATCGCTACATAGTATGATACACAAATAAATGAAAGCAACCAAAACGATAGACCAAAGTCTTTGACGTCTGTTATATTGACTTTTTCGGTTTCCATCTCAGAAGCATTTTTTTTCAAAATTTTACTAGCTCTTTTGTCGAAAAAAGCCAAAATTAACGCACAAAATAAAGAGAATAGACAAGTGGCTGAAGCAAACATCAATGTAACTCCCAAACAAATGTAACCAGAAAATTTTTTTCGGACAAACTCATATATGGAAACCATAGTTACAAAATTAGCTGTACTTCCGGCACGCGCTACACTTAATTGTAAACCAAAAACCATATTCAACTCTTTTTCTTTAAACCAACTCACAGCGTAAGTATTTTGAGCAACAGCCAATGATTCACCACCTATACCAAAACTACAAAGCGAAATGAATATTTAAGAAACATTATAAAATCAATACATGAAGCGTCCAAAATTCATCACCCAAAAATGATTAAATAATGCTCCTGCTGCAAAAATTAATTGACCGACAAAAATGAATGTTGCAAAAATTATAGCTCCTAAACGAATCCCCAAAACTCTATCAATGAGAAAGCCACCAAAGAAACAAAGAATTGTATTAGGCCATGAATACCATGAGTAAAGTTGCGAATAATCACCAACAGAAATGTTCAAATCATTAACTATTTGTTTTTGCAAAGCTCCAGGATTATCATAGCAATAATAACTACCTAAAAAAATCAAAAAACAAATTCAAAAATGAATTTTGTAATTATTGAAAATCTATCACCAAATCCCAAAAAACACATAAATATCAGCACAAAATATCTATGGTAATTCGTAGAAGGATGACATAGTTTTCGTGGAAAACATCGAAGACAAAAGTCTCTTTCTTCTTGTGTAGGATCAAAAATTCTTTCTTCATCGTCCATTTTACTTGTTTTTGGAGTTTTTTTATTTAAAATATACAAAATTGAAGTTTTAACAAGAAAAATTGAGGCGTTTAAACATACAATTAGCGACAAGTAGCGGTCAAAAAAAATACTAATATTGATAATAAAACCAACATTTTTAAAAAATTTATGATAGATTTAAAAAACAAATAGTGGGGTTTTTAAACTTTTAATTCATTAAATTCAAAGTATTCAAATTTTATCAAAAAACTAAATGGTATCTTAAGTTTGTTACATCTGTAGGTTTACTCTCAATGAGTATTAAATAATTATCAATTTGTAATTGAAAACTAAAAAAATTGAATGTTTTAAAAAAATATCGATAGTAAAAAAACACGATACTTTTAAATACAATTTCTTTGAAAAATTTATTTACATATTATTTTATTTAAAAATATTGAAATTAAAAATGTCCTGATGGTCGATAATAAAATCTCAAAGGTCCTTTCTGTGGTCAAAAAAAAAACAACAATGATAAAAAATATAAACAATTTTGTTTACCTTTATGCGCCACCTCGTAACAAACACAAATTTCAAAGTATGATCTTTTCCTAACAATTCTTCATTATAAAGAAGGTCAATCTGTCAAAAAAAAAGATATAAATAAGATATAATATACTATAAATTTTAACATCTAGAAATGAATCGTTCAACATTAATTCAATTAGTTTTTTTTAATATTTACATCTTTATGTTTATCTGTAGTGTTGTATAGTTGTTTCGAAATGAGCTTTTTAATATGAGTGATGGTGGCTTGAGATGAACATCTAATATAACGAGTTTTTACTTGTTTGAGCATTTTTTCAGATAAAGTTAATAATTCTATTCCAAGTTGCTCATCATTCCTATGAAAATTGCAATCTTTTCCACTGACTTCAAATAACGTATTTGAACTCTTTTCTAGCAATGTTTTTTCTAAAATAGCTTTGGGATAAGGTAAAGATCTGAGACGATAAAATTCTTTTTCTCTGATGATTTCACCTAGATAACAATAAATTAAATGAGATTTTGAAAAAACCGTTAATACCTTGTTGCAGGTTGGGAACTAATTTATAGACAACGTCTTGTAAGGTTCGATCGTAACTAATATACTGTAAGGATGAGACTGATGTATAGTCAATTTACAAGTTGGACAAGTGTTAAATTCTTCTAAATGCTTCACAATACAACTTTTACAAACTAAATAAAAATAGAATATTTAAATTGTTAATAAAAAAAGCAACAAAACATTATTACATGTGTGCAAACATTCTGTAATGGTGGTTGCATCTATCAAATATCCTTTACACATTTTACAAGTAATAAAGGAATTTAAAGTTTTGAGTTTAATACGACGTTCCATGTACAAAATAAATACTTTAAAAAAAACCAAAAACCATTTATAAAATTTTTATAAAAAATTGTATACAATGTTAGCTTCTCAAATTGTTTATACGTACTGTTTGAAAAGTACGTATGTTTACACGTACATACAGTGCTGTTTCTCAAAACTAACCAAAAAGCCTGATAATCAAAAACACGAGATGGAACTACTAGTTTTAAACAAAAATTACAATTTTATTTACACCATTCTATTATTTAATAATAATAGTTTAATTTACGGTATGGTTAACCAAAAGAGACAGAGATAAACAAAAACAAAAGGGAGAAAACAAACGAATTAGGGGAATCACAGAAAGACTCACAACTATTCTCAGACCATTCTATTATTGTATAACAATATTGAATATGTGCAGCAAGCGGGCCAGATCTGATCCTTATTGTAATTTTATTTGGCATTCGTAAAAATTTACAAATCTCTTTAAAAATAGATACCGAAAAACTTGGAACAAATTCATATTTCATAATATACTCGTCCCCAAATTAATTCAACTTCTATTTTTCGCTCAAGCAATCACTAAAAAACTTAATAGATTTACAAAGTTATACATCTATAATTAAACTAATGGAACGCTAAACTTTATTGATTGATTGTGAATTTAAAATTTCTAAAAAATTCCAAAAAAAAATTTGGAATTTCTGAATTGATAATATAAGTCAGAGCATCTTAAACTATAGTTATATACCCATATATGGGTCGGGACCCCAAATGGGGTCGCGAAAGAGATTAATGAAAATAGCCTCTCAGTTATAGAGTGTAGCCATGGGGTCGTGAATGAAAAAAGTTTAAGAAGCCCTGATATAAGTGATGAAATAAGTGAAATAAAAATTTTTGAAGTATCTTGAGACTACTGACATGTTGATGTATTTGTTAAAACAGCTAAAAAGATTTCATATTTTTTATAACTAATAGATGGCAGAATTTTTTGGTCAATTTTGAGAAACCTCCCTGAGTTTAGAAGAGGCTAAGTACATGGATATATATTATCTACAGATAATGTGTTGATTTTGTTTTAGTTTCTATAGAAGTATACTTTGCAATAATTTTTTCATTTTTTTGCTAATCCTTTTTCAATGATGCTCAAAAACTTTATTATTGCTTTTATCATTTCAATTTTCTGAAATTTATTTTGATTCATTTCAAGTTAATAATTATTCAAACTGTAATATTGTAATTGAACAGAATTTAGTAAATTCTTTAAATGGAATTTATTCACTCATTCTAAAGTTCACAGAGATTTTAAAAAAAAAACTTTTCAAAAAGAGATATTTGATAGAAAATGACCAAAAAAGACTTACAAAAGTTTGACCGTCGTGTGCAACGAATGTTGTCAAAATATGGTCGACTAGATTTCGATTTTATTAATAAAAATGTATTTATTTATTTTTTGTTTGTGTTAAACTCAACCGATTAATTTGATTGATTGACTATTTTTGTTTGATTTTTTAAGCAGGTCACTTTGTCAAAAAGTATTCTATTAAAAAATGATCAAATAGATTCGACTACATCAATTGACCAATCCAATCCTTCATCTGTTTCCAGAGAAGAATCAAATCTGGCTCCAATAGTCGATAAAACTGTCGATTATTTTTCAGATGGAAAAAATAAAAAATATTTAAAACTTATGTTGAATCATTCTGATTTCAAAAAAAACCCCGAGTCTATTTCTCCGTTGTATAATTTTAATAGAAATACCACAAAAGGGTTTATATGGAGATGGACAGGGCTCAAAATTATGAAACATTTAATAGCAGAAGATTCAGATTCTCTTCCGTTTCCGATATTCACATATTGGCTGATGGCTATTCAAACTTTAATCATGATAGTTTTCATTTTTAACTATGGCGTTGGTGCTTGGAGTATTAATTCGCAAAAACAAAATTCTAAAATAATATGGCATCAAACTAATTCTTATCAGGTATAATTTTTGCAATTACAACTTATAATTGAAAAACTATTTTAGCCTGCTTCTTACAATGAGCATCCCAATGTTTGGTACGGTCCCAGCTTTGCGTCATTGATTTATGAAGGTGCTAAATTCAGTCCTTGTATGAGAACAGAAGCTAACGTGGTTCAGGCTATTGAAAAAAGAAAAGTAATAGAAAGTCAAAGTGGTTGTTGTCTTAAAATGGATCGTTCTGGCTGTGTTCAAACAATTCAGTCAAAATGTTCAAATAAAACTTCTTATTGGATGAAATGGGGCAATAAACTTGGTCCAGTTTGTGGGGAAGATCCTAAATATTGCCTAGATAAAAATAAAATTTTTTCTCTGGCAACAATTAATGATTGGCCTGTTTGTGATCACTATAATCTAACTGCTATTTCTAAATCTAAAGATGTTCATATGAAATGCACAATATTGGGTATTTTGATTCTATCATTTTGAAAATTTAAGTTGATCAGAATTTTTTAATTTCAGCTCGGCCTTGTTGTGTCGGAATTTACGGAAAATGTTTTTTAGCTTCAAAAGAATATTGCGATTTTGTTAAAGGAACTTATCATCCGAGCCGAACGCTTTGTTCTCAAGTAGATTGTCTTAAAGATGTTTGCGGTTCTATGTTCTATCCTCATCAATATCATCGTCTTATACTATCTTTGTTTATTCATGCTGGAGTTATTCAATTGATAATTAGTCTTACGGTTCAATACATTTACATGCGACGTTTGGAACAAGTTCTAGGTACATGTAGGATCATGATTCTATTTATCGTTTCTGGAGTTGGTGGAAATTTAGCCAGTGCTGTCTTTTTGCCATTGGAACCCGATGCTGGGCCTAATGCTTCTTTATTTGGTCTTTTCTCATTTCTCTTGTATGAGGTCTATAAAAATCGGTTCCTATATTTGAATTTTTGGATTGTCAGCCTGAAAATTTGCCTTCTAATGTTTTTTTTGTTATTGCTTGGACTTTTCCTGCCCTTTGTCGATTTTTATTCAAATTTTTTCGGATTTATTTTTGGAATGCTGATAATGGGCTTGATTTATCCAAAAGATAAATCTTTACGAACAAAAATCTTCTGTAGTTCTTTTTAGTCATTCTTTGCGGGATTCTTGTCGTTTTTTTTATAAAAAGTGTTTGGTTGAATTTTATTTATAGTCATGCTTCAAAATTAAATTGTATAAGAATTTCACTAGGTTTATTGAATTTCAATTGTACTAATATCGATATTGTAAACAGAGAAATTAACGCCTTAAACTAAATCATTGAAATAAAAAAAAATTATTCAGTTTTTTTCTTTTTTTTTGGTAGATAAATTTCTTCAGAAACTTGATTATTTTCAAAATTTTGTTGCTGCAATTCTGCCAATTTTCGTTTTTTTTCTTTTTTCAATTTCTTTTTGCGTTTTTTTTATATCTATAGCAGCTTCTTCAATAGCTTTTTCCATAACTTCGATATTTTTGGCAGGTAAAGTTCCATTATCTAAAAACTTGAGCCTTTCTTCAACTTGTTCTCTAAGTTTATCGCCAAAAACACTGGTAGATTCTTCAGCGAAACAATCTATTCGAGATGCTATCGAACACTTGTTGGCCAAAAAACGAGATATTTTTCCTTTATTTTTATTGCCAGCTTTACCAATAAAAGTGGAATGATAAATAAGACCGTATTTCGGAGTGTTTCCTTTTTTTTTCAAAGCTCTGAACAAAGCTTTTTCGGCTCCCAATATTTGAACAGTTGATGAGGGATATTTTGATAGATTAACCAAACTCCCCGCATGAGAAATCAAGCGTGCTCCAACCTATTTAATGATATTATTAGATAATTTAAAGCTAATAATAAATAATATTCACCATTTCTCCTATTAGAGCTGATAAATTAGGAGCTATATTGTGCATACGAGAAATAAGATAGTCCATTAACTGCTTTCGATAATCAGCCAGAGATATTACTTTGGTAGTAAAATATTCAATGTTGATTAAATCTATTTTAGAAATATCCATTCCCATCGAAGATTTGGCGGCACTAATAATAACTTGAGCTTTATCTTGAATAATTTCTTCCAATTTCTCTTGTTTTTCATAGTCAGCAATAAAATCTTTTCGATCACCAATTAGTTTTGTAATGATAGAATACATGTAGTTATCTGATAGAATTTTTGATAATTCAGGAAAATGATATGAATACCATTCTTTGAGACGCATCGAAAAAGTGTTAATGTCTTTGTCTAATTGATCAATCAAACTGATGCTTTGTATAATCATGTTATCTGCTCTATTAACATTAAATTTGACTTTAGCTCTAGAATAACTTCGACCAAGACTACATTCGGCAGATCCAAGAGAATTTAAAGTTAATCCTTTGATCAGTTCATGGAAATGAAAACGAATGCCTCTTAAAACTTCAGGAACAACATCGGTGAACTGACAATTGATTCCTAGTACTTCTTGAATGGCAGATCCGATTTTCGAGTCGCCCACTCCTAGAATATTTTTCGATTTTTTACCTTCTTTAGGTAAATTTGTTTTCAAAAAAGCCAATAGATCTTCATGCAATACTCCTTCAGAAATACAGTTTATATTATCTAAAGCATTCGTACCAGATTTAAATGGTAAAAAAGAAATTAGATTAACAAAATTTTTGAATTTGACAGAGTTCAAAGTGGATTTTTCAACTTGAGAAGTGAACATGGCGATTTCTTCAAATTCCTTAACTTTGAACAAAGCATAACCAGCGGCGTGCTCATAGAGCACAAACAGTTGATTAACCTAGAATTAATTCAATTAAATAACTTTAATAATAGAAAAAATCTTACGAACCATTTTGAGAATATAATAATTCGAATTGATATTTTACAAAAAAAAAAACACGTGCTCTGCTACAGTCTGCTAAGCGCCCTCTAGCTAGCGTTCGTTTTTGTGAAGAATTTTTTTTTAGTTGTTGATTGTTTCACCTTTAGCACAAATGTCTCTTCTACTTGGAAAATGTATTTCTACAGCGAAAAAAAATGCCATCCGTTTGTTGATTCCTCATCTCAAATTTGATTCGTTTCTCAATAAACATTTTCGAGAAAATGAAACACTTCTTGCTTTTGACGGTAGAAATATTTGCAAAGAAGGTGATTGGGTTTTGTTAAGAAGATTCAATGAAAAAAAATTTTTAGAAATCGACTATTTTGTTGAAAAAATTGTTTACGAAGCTGGAATCACGATAGATCCTTTAAATGGTAAAAAGACGACTAGCTATGAAAATTTAGAAGATATCGAACAACTTGGAAAGAAAATATGAATTTATTATTTTTATTTAAATTTTGAGTACTGAAGATGCAATATTTTGATTGCAAAATGAAAATAAAAAATAAATCAAATTAATAAATTTTAAGAATAAATTTTGAGAGAACGGTCCAAACTAGATGAACAGATAAATGATGAGTTATGACCAAAACGAACTCCAGTAGCCAACGCAGTATGATCACCGAAAGTTTTGATATTATCCCACTGTTTATTTATGTAGATACGAACATCAGTACCAGCTACGGCTAGATAATTACCGCTCGCGTCAAAACACATATCCTTTATCTGATATCCTTCTTCAAGGGAAATAGTTTTGAAGTTTTTAAGCTTGCGTAAATCCCAAAGTTTTATCAAAGAATCTTCTGCTGATGTTGCCAAATAATAACCATTTTCAGAGAAAGTCATGGCAGAAATAGCGCCAGTATGGCCAGGAAAATTTGCTACATTAGAGCGCTCTTTTAAATCCCATATTTTAATTAGCGAATCTGAAGTTCCAGTTCCAAAAATCAATCCATCTGGGTGAAATTCAGCGGTGGTCAAATAATGATTGGTAGTTTCGTCACCCGTTTTGATCAAAACTTTTCCAGCATTAATGTCAGAGAATACCCATTGTTCATCGTTAGATGTACTTAAAAGATACAAGCCGGTAGCATGTAAACTTAACGAAGTTATCGGTGTTTCATGAGCACGAACTACTTGAAGTGTACGCGAATCAGCGACTGACCAAATACGAATTTGAGAATCGGAAGATGCCGTGATCACGGTTTCACTGTTTGGATGATAAATAACACTGCTAACCTTTTTGGTGTGCCCTTTTAAAATAGAGATAATTTGTTCGCTATCTTTGTCATAAACAACAGCATTATGGTCGTTTCCGCCAGTTACCAGTTTATTTGTCTGAGTTTGGCAAATGTCTAAAGAAATTATACCAGGAGAGCTGACACTATGGAGAGCAGTTTGTGAAGAAACTGTTTTAAATTGACGAATTTGTTCTTGTTTGGTCAAATCTTCAGGAATAGACTTGCAACGCTTTTTACGTTCTGCAGTCAATACAGAAGCTTTCGCCGTGATTGCTTCAATTGTATTTTTAGTCAAGCCAGACTCATCTATATCTTCAGAATTAAAAGCAGTTGATTGATTAGAAGCTTTCGGTTTTAAAGTGGCTAACGCATCTCGAGCCGCTAAAAGTTCTTTGGAAAGTCTAGCAATTACTCGACAGGCTGCATCATGTTGATACAAAGCAAACGATAATTCTTGTCTAGTAGCTTGAAGTTGCTGACGTATTGAAAAACTATGCAAAAGATTAGCATCCCATTCATCTTGCATAGATTTCATCAATGCTGGAATGCTAGTCGCAGATGGCGGCTTTGGTTTGATAATTTGAGATGTTTTAATATGAATCAGTTCTTCAACAGACATATTCTTATTACAAATCGGATCAACTCCATTCTCTTCAATGTATTTGATAATGAAACGTTTCTCAAAAATAGCTCCAGAATGAGGAGAAACAACTGGTTCTTCTGGTACTTCGTTACTCAAAGCACAATGAAATGCCATTATTTATTTTTTGATAAATAATTATGGAAGCGTTTTTGAAAATTATGTATTTGAAACAATGCAGAAACACATTGTTCATGCATGCTCAAAGCCGTACACATAAGGTGTTCATAGGCATTTTTTGATTTATATTTACTCACTATACTATGTTACCTTTGAAACAAATTTTTCCATTTTTTATTTTAATATGTATAATTTTTTCAATAATATTGATCACTCTGTTGTCAAATTTGAATCAATCTCCAAAAATAATAAGTTCTAATACTTTTTCATTTCATTCGAATTCATCGAAGAAAGGTTGTTTGGCTGTGATAGTTCCGTTTCGCGAAAGAATCAACCAATTATTAAAATTTGTGCCTCATATAAATCAGTTTCTGAACCGACAAAAAATTCATCATAAAATTTACGTGATAAATCAAATTGACAAATATCGCTTTAATAGAGGTGCATTGATAAATGTCGGTTTTTTATTAGCTCAAAATGCTTGTACTTACATTGTCATGCATGATGTCGATTTATTACCTTTGAATGATCAACTATCGTACGAGTTCCCTTCAAATGGTCCATTTCATGTTTCTTCTCCTCAATATCATCCTAAATATCATTATGCGACATATGTTGGAGGAATTTTATTGATTCGCAACGAACATTTTCAACTTGTTAATGGTTTTTCTACTAATTATTTTGGATGGGGTCTTGAAGGTAGTTATTTTAAAATTTAAAAATATTTAGATTTCAATTTTTTTTCATTTTAAGATGACGAATTTTACGCTCGAATGAAAGAAGCCAAACTTAAAGTTAGTATATTCAATTTTTTTGAGTTGAAAATAAATTTGTTTTTGTTTATTCGAGAATTTTTGGAAAAGAAATTCTTAAAGTACTCGAGTTTTTATCAAAAACAATTTCATTATTAAAACTTTGAGCGCTTGTTTTTCTTTCTTTCTTTTTAATCAAAGAAACACAAGTTTTTGTCAATTTTATTCAGCTGATTATTGAAAATATTCAATATATTTTAAATAAAGATATAAGAGTAAACTTTTTTTTGAATATATTTTCTAGCTAACATAAAACACACTGCGCTCTAAGTTTTAATGATTGAGAATACAAAAAAAAGTTGACTTTTTTTTCAAGATATTTCGTCCCATCAATATTACATCTGATAGTCGAAATACTTTTATTCATTTGCATGATCCATCAATTCACAAACGCGACTCCATCAAGCTATATAACCAAAAAAAGGTAATCTTCTATTAATTTTTTCAGTGCTATTCAGAATAGATTATGAACTAAAATACTGGAGTTATTTTTTATTTTATTATCATTTGTCGAAAATTTTTCATTTATTTTTTTAAAAATTCTGGTACAAACGTATCATCACGTATTTCAAATGTGCAATATCTAAGTTCTTTTATCAATGTTATTATCAAAAATAGATAGAAAAAAAATAAATAGAAAAAAAAAACTTTTACTTTTTAATTTATTAATTAAATTAATTACCTGTAATTTTTTCTACTGATTTTAAAATTTTAAATTCATGATAACTTTAAATTTTAAAATCTATTTGCGTTTGTTGATCAATTCTATAGAATTTATTCATATATGATTCATCTTTGACAAAATAGTTTTGCAATAAAGTTTGTAAAAAGTTTTACTGTTTTATGGAAACGTTGAAAATTTCATTGTTATTTTGTCAATCAGTCAACATTAGTAAGAAGTATTACACTGCTATTTGAAATTTTAATTACCTCTAATTTTTAAAATGAAAGTTTCCAATGATTTTTTTCATATAAGTTTTTAGTGAGATCAATGTTTATTCCTCCTAATCTATTACCCGTCTTTATAAGTTTAAAATTTAAATAGTAGTTCGTTGAAGAAAAACAAATTTTTCTTAAATGTGATTTTTTTGTCAAGATTAAAAAAAAAACTCAAATTTTATGCCAAATATTAATCGGTTTGTAAATGTTCAAAAATTACTCCATGAAGGTGATAATATTTTAATCTTTATTAGCTAATATTTCAAATCTTTTAATCATTTATTGAATAATTCTTATCATATATCGTATATATATTGATGAAAATTAACCCTTATATAATTTTATATTCATTTATTTTTGGGTTGTGCTGATGACTCATTCTTTACAAAGGTAACACGCAAAAGAGATCGCCAAACTGGCTTAAACACAACTCGCTTCAATTTAACTCATGTACATGCAATGACCCTCGAAGGCGTACCTTTCCGCGTATTCGATGTTGCTCTTCATTGTCAATTAGATAAAACGCCTTGGTGTCAACGAGCTTCAAAATCGTCTCCAACAGCTGCCGTTAGCATCTGAATACAATCATGCATTTAATCAAAAATATTTTTTTTATTTGAAAAACATGTTTTCGTTTTATTTATTTGGATTTTTATTTTAAAAATAATGAGGTTAAAAATGAGATTTTTAATTATCCAGTTATATCACATATATATTTTAATTAATTTTATCATTTGTTCAGGTAAAATAATTATTTTGAATGTTAGTATTAATGCTTTTTCAAAGATTATGATATAGTTGACCATAGAATCAAATATTTTGATAATGATCATATCCTACTTACCATCACAATGCTTGGAAAAAATTTTAAACTCAATCTTGATAAAAATTATTTCTTCCATGAAAATTATACAGAATCACCTTCTGATAATCAGATGAAAAAAATTGATAAGGTGCGTCCAACATTTATTGTCTTTTAAATTAAATTTTTTTTTCAGTTTTGTTTTTATAAAGGAAATGTTCTTGAATCATCATTTGCTGCTTTTTCATTTTGTGATGGTCTTTTAAACGGAATGTTTGAAAAAGATGGACTTGTTTATCATTTACATCAAACAATTTCAGATAGGTTTCCTAAAGTTTTTTATTGATCAACCAAGTTAGTTAGCATTTATAAAATGAAATAATGTTTATAAAATCATTTATTTCAAGAAATAAGTTTGGATTTGAATCGGATCAAAAGACAAATCGAGACTTTTGGGGATGTTTTCCAAACTCAAAGATATGTAGAAATGGTTCTTGTTAATGATAAACAATTGGTAATTTTAAATGTACTTTTATCAATTCATTAATTTTTTTCCAGTTTGAAAAATACAATAGAAATGTGAAATTTGTTCAAGATAGATGCAAACAAATAATTAATATCATCAATGCCGTAAATATTTATTGTTTTTGTCGTATTTCATTTTATCTTTAATTTTCTAGTTGTACAGTCCACTTAACATTACTATAGTTCTAGTCGGAGTTTTAATATGGACTGAAAAAAATGAAATTATAATAACTAATAATAGTAGTGAAACTTTGAATAATTTTCTCAAATATCGTCGCGATTCATTAATGGATCTTTTTCCTAATGATAACGCTCAATTGATAACTTTTTCAACATTTGAAAGTGGAATCGTAGGGAAAGCATTAAAACAAACAATTTGGTTTGTAAAAATTGAATTTATATTTTAATTTTATTAATTTCTATTAGCACTTATGAATATTCTGGAGGCATCAACTACGATTATCATGAGGTTTTTTTTAAATATAAATAAATTTATATTTCAAGGAAATAATGAATATCTATTTTATTAAAGAGTACTGGATTGGTCGCCACCACTATTGCTCATGAACTAGGACATAATTTAGGTGCGGAGCACGATTCGACAAGTTGTTATTGTCCTTCTAAAAACTGCATAATGGGACCATCATCTTCTTATCCTAGTCCAAAACATTGGTCATCTTGTTCAATAAATCAATTTAAGGAATCATTTGAACATGGAATAGATCATTGTCTTCTCAATAAACCCAAAATTGTTTATGAGCCAACTTGCGGAGACGGAGTTATCAATGGCCAAGAAGAATGTGATTGTGGATCATTTGAATTTTGTACGAATAAATGTTGCAATGCAACAACTTGCAAACTAAACAACGAGGCTGAATGCGCAGATGGAGATTGTTGTGATCGTTCAAATTGTAAAATTAAAGAGAAAAGTTCTGTTTGTAGAAAAGCTCAGTCTTCCTGTGATTTGGAAGAGAAATGCGACGGAAAATCTTCTATTTGTCCAGAAGATGTTTATCTCAAAAATGGAATTCAGTGTTCAGATGGCTACGCCTATTGTTATCAAGGAAAATGCTCTACTAGAGAAAATCAATGTGATCTTTTATGGGGTAAAGATAGTGAAGTGGCTGATTAT
The DNA here is from genome assembly GCA_034190945.1 of Octodonta nipae. Classification (NCBI taxonomy): domain Eukaryota; kingdom Metazoa; phylum Arthropoda; class Insecta; order Coleoptera; family Chrysomelidae; genus Octodonta; species Octodonta nipae. The sequence continues at coordinate 136,101 of JAVLUE010000363.1, read as the reverse complement.
CGTTGTTATCAAAACAATATTAATGCAAATAGCAGCGGAAATTGTGGTTACAACAAACGGACCAAATCGTTTATCAAATGCTCAAGTCGAAGTGACATTATTTGTGGTCGTTTGCATTGTTCACATTCAAAAAATGAAAAACTAGTTTTAAAATATGGTCCTGAAGGCTCTACTGTTATCACGCAGTTGATAAGATTGTATGATCGAAATATAACTTGCTTTTCAGCAATGCTAGACATTGATTTCGATTATATTGGTTTGGTACCCAATGGAGCTAAATGCGGTTTAAATTCAATGTGTGTAAATCAAAAATGCGTTACAGTCGATTCTTTTTTAAATGTTCATCCATGTCTCAACAATTGTTTCAATAACGGAGTTTGTGATAATCTTGGACATTGTCATTGTTTCGAAGGGTTCTCTAATCAAGATTGTAGTTCATCGCGAAGTTTTTTCACTATTTTTATTTATGTGCTATTTTTTGTTATTCTACCAATTTTATCATTTACTACATATCTTTTCTATCACAAACAAAAATTTTTCGAAAATATTTTTCCCAAAAAAAATTTTACAGTCACAACTGAGTACAATAACAGAAGGCTGAAAAAAAGCCCGAATAATACTCAGATATCACGTCCGATTAAAAAAGAAGAAACAACTTTTTCTGAACAACCTTCTATAAAGCCAGTGCGACCTGCACCACCTCCACCAAATCAAGCAAAACATTTAAACCGAATTAATAAAAATTCGACAATACTGCCAAGTGTTCAAATTTCAAGACCAAAAAATGCACCACCAAATCCTCCAAATTCTAATACAGTTAAAAATTTAATTGTAAATTTTGAAAAAAATAACTTTAAAATGTGATGTTAATAAAAATTCTAGTCTTATTTTATTTTCTTCCTGTTTTTTTCTTCTTTTTCTGTGTCGGTCGTTGCTGCCTAGGTCCTGGAGGAGAAGAAACAGCAGGCAAAGTTTTGACTTCAGGACTATACACGAGATAAAACTCAGAATAAACTAAAGATTGAAAAATGACTTACAATTCTCCGACTGCTCCTTGTGTTCCTTTACCGACAGCTCTTTTGTCTTTCTTTTTTTTATAATTCGATCTTTCATATCTGGGCAGCCATCTTTCAGGATCTGGTTTCTCGTTTTGATTGAAGTTTTTCGGCAAAATTTTTTTGCGTTTATTTTTCTTTTCATTAAAAGTCTTTGGAGTATCTTTTATTTTTTTGACATATTTAGCGCCAAGGGACCAATTTTGTTTTCCAAATGATCGATATCAACTGAATTTAAAACTTCTTCAATAGAAGGAAGTTCTTTTTGTAAACTTAAAAAAAGAATCTTAATGAAAAGTTGTAATAAAAAAAACAAACTTTTGAGCTTTAAAAAGATCAAATTGAGAATAAGCATTAATAAGCATTGATATTATTTTTGGGTTTTTTCCATTTATTTCAATTATCTTTTCTAAACATTCCACGGATTTTTTGGGTTGAGAATAATTTAAATAGAATCGTGCTGCTTCATTGTACAATGATGTCAGCGTAGAAAACGAACTCTGGATAACGATAATAAAAATTTGAAAAAATTAATGTGAAAAATTACTTTTTTATTTTCGTGCCACTGTATAGCTTCACCGAACAACTTTTCGGCTTCTTTTATTTTTTCAAGCTTTTGATTGATTTTGATTAAAATAGACAAAAATGAAAGATGATATTTTGATGAACCAAGTTTTTCTAAAATTTCAACTACAATTTGATAACTTTGGCGCTTGAAAAAATATTCTACTAACAATAAAATAATATCGAAATTGCCAACTGAAACAGTTGAAGCTTTGCAAAAATTTTCTAAAACATTTATAGCTTCAGAAGTGTTTTTTTCTTTGAAAAATCGATAATATTCAAGTAAACACAAATCGCTTGAGAAATTCGAGAACTTTTCTTGAAAAATCTTAAAATATTTTCGATACATTTCCAATTGGTTTGTATTGATCAAAAACAGACAATAATTGTACAATATATCACGTTTTTGAGAGCAACTTAATTTTGAGTCGGCGTTTTCATTCAAAGCTAACTTGAATTTTTTTTTTGAATCAAATAAATTTTGATCTTTATGAATAACGACAACGTTGTTTGAAACAACTGCTAATAAAGCTGAATCAGAAGACCTAAAAAATATATCAAAATGTAAAACTATTTCGAATTCTTAAGAAAGCTCAACTTTTGCCTGAGAATTTGATTGTATGTCTTGAGGGCCAAGTCATTTTTACTCAATTTTTGCATACAAAACGCACGTTGAGCTTTGATAATAGCAGACTCTGTTTCAATTTCTTCTTCTGTACCACCATCGTCTTCTAGGGACTTTCGACACATGACTAAACTAGAAATTTAATAAATTGAAAACTATTATTGATTAACAAACTTTCAGCTTCGTCCAATTTTTTTATAGCCATTTGGTAATCTTCATTCGAGATGTGAGTGCAGGCTTTATTATAAAGAATTTCATAAGTGTTTTCATCAAGTTCTTCCCAATCAAAATTAACTTTGCGGCTAATTTGTTTATAACATGAAACGACTGCCGCAAGATTGACATAACGCTCATCTTCATAAAAATCACTAGAATTCTTAATCAAATCTAAATAAATCAGCAAACATTTTTCAAACTCTTCAATTCGATACAACTGAAAAAATATGTTCAAAATAATAAACTTGAAAAAATTCAAATACCGATTGAGCTTTGAGTTCATTTATGCCTAAATTTTGAGAATCTGCTAAAGTTAGAGACTTCAATGATTCTTCCACATTGTTCAAGCGATAGTGACAATACGCATATTCTAAAATAAACTTGGATCTAAAAAAAAATAAAATCTATGTAATAAAAATAAGAACAATACTTTAAATCTTCATTCAATTTTTCAATAGAATCTAGAGCTTTTTCAAATAGGTTCAGTTGAATCAAAGCCACAATGTTGCAATGAATAGCTTTTTCGTTTTCTGGAAATGCACCTAAAACTATTGGCAAAAATAAATACAATTTTTCTTAGAAAATATCATTTTTCTAAAATTACTTTTTTTGATCAATTCTGGAATTTTTTCATATTCACAATTGTTTTCACATTTTTTAAGTTCAAAAAATATATTAGGAAGATTTATTTGTGATTCCATAATTTCACTTAAATTAAGACACGTTTATTGTTTTCATATCCTGTGAAAAATAAAACTTTTTTAACACCATCTAACGATGACTACAGGTAATGAAAATATAAGCTAAAAAACAAAAAATTAACAATAAATAAACTTTGACGTAAAATATTTTTTACAGAGCTATTAAGTTTTTATTTTTAAAAAAACTTAATTTTTATTAGTGATTTTAATTCAACTAAAATTTGATTTTTGAAAATTATTTGGGAAATACGGTTGTAAATGAGTCAATTTTTTGTTACATAGTTTATGAAAGCATCTTTTATTGATAAACAAAAGATAGAACATGTTTTGTAATTGACAGTTATTGGTTTGTTCGCATTTGAAAGTTTTTTTAATTTTTATAATGAGTGACACAGAAAATATTGTTCGGGATATTTTTGGAGATAGTGACGAAAGTGATGATGAATTTGAGGTATAAATTTAAATTAAAGTTTTAAGGTTTTTTCAAATTTATGTTCAAGGTTTCGAAGGTGAAACTTTTCAAAGCAAAATCAACAAAAAGAAAAACGCAGAAACTGTCAATGATATCACTTCAGAGAAATTAGATTTTTCAGATTCTTCAGATTTAGAAAAATTTGAAGAGAATGATGAATTGAAAAAAAAATCTAAAGAAAAACTACTCGAAGTATCGGATGATAGTGATGATGGCTCCGTCATCGATCACTCAGATGAAAAACAGTAAATTTCTGATTTTTTTAATTTTTTTATTGATTTTTGTTTAATTAGGGGTATGATTTATGATTTTGATGTAATGCTTCAAAAAAAAAAGGAAATGACATCTAGAAAACGGCAGCGAAAAAATGTTGATATTATAAATGATGATGATGATATAATAGCCGATTTAATAAAAAACATGAGAGCAGCAGCCGAAGTAAGATCATTTTCATTTTCTGAATGCAATTAAAAAAATAAAATTTTAAGGAAGATTTTGAGCAAAATCGCAACCAAAAAACTGCAACTAGAAAATTGAAGATGCTTCCGCAAGTTGAAAATCAGTTGAAAAAAATTGATTTGCGTGAGGCGTTATTGGACTCTGGTATTTTATATGTAATCACTGATTGGCTCACAAGGCTCCCTGATGGAAGTTTGCCTCATTTGAAAATCAGAGAAACGTTGCTCAAAATTTTGGTTGAAGTAATAATAATTTGATTTTTCATTATAATTAACATTTTTTTCAAGTTCAATATAGATGATATAGACAGAATAAAATCTAGCAGTATTGGCAAAGCTGTAATGTTATTGTTCAAGCATCCAAAAGAAACTAAAGAAAATAAGCGATTGGCCAATCAATTAATTGTCAGCTGGTCTCGTCCATATTTAATTTAGATACAAATTTTTATTCAATCAGCAAAGATGAAAGAGAAAAAAGAGATTTCGAGCATATGGCCAAATCTAAACAAAACTATTCTGATTATGGAGACTCGACTCCATCTAAAAATACTAAAAACAACCAAAAGTAATTTTTTTTTAAATTTTTTAAATATTCAAATCTTAAATTCAAATAATAGAATCGTTCGTCCTGGAGAGAAAGGATGGGTTCCTCGGGCCCGAGTACCGATGCCATCTATGAAAGATTATGTCATCCGACCAAGATCAACAGTTGAACTCGATTTAACACGAATAAATTCTAATAAAAAATCGGCAAATAGATTTGAGAAACATATGAGAAATTTTCGAGAAATGAAAAAAATCAATAAAGCTAACAGAGCTGTCCCAATTAGCATAGAAGGAAGAAAAATGGCCTTGTAATTGAAAAATAATTTATTCTATTATAGCAAATAAATTAATCTTTGCATTGAACATATAATGTATCACGAGAGTGTAAACCAGAACTTTCCAGAGTTGTCATTTCGTCATATATGCTTAGATTTTGCTTGGGAAAATTTGTTATTAAATCATATTTTTCCATGTCAAATCCATGTTCCGTTACGTATAAAAAAGAGCCTGAAATAGATTTTGAAATATATTTCAAGAAATGCTTTCAGTACCTTTAATTTGGAGGTTGAAGGAAACATGACTTTTTCTTTATTTCCATCAGGATAACGAATTACTATTTCCATTTTTTGGCTTTCATCTGATCCTATATAATTTCTCCAATTATCTGTATTTATATTAGTTGGATCTTGATATAATTCTGTATGATTTTCCATATCTTTCAAAGAAGCTTTGATAGCTGCTTCTAACTGCATTTGTTCGCTGTCATCATGAGAAAGTTTCTAAAATAAAAATCAATTATTAAAATAAAGACACAAAATTTTTACATTTTTAAATTGATTTGAATCCTCAAAATGAGAATTAACTTTTCCTGTAGGCGAAGGATGTTCATTTAAAATTGAGTTATTTTTTCACAAAATGTCACAGTGTCCATTTCGTTACACGTCATCAATTTTTCACCTGAAAACAAATGAATCAGGTTAATATATTTTTGTATTAGTTAGAACATGACCAATAATTTAATTTAAAATGAAACATTCAAAATAAACAAACCTGTTCTTGGATCAATTATTGAAATATGTGGGAAACTATTAGCACTATAAAATGATACAAAATTTTGTCCTTGGCTTGATTCGTGATAAGTCTGAATTTAACAAATTGTGTCCAAAACTTATTTGAAAAAACTGAACTTCTCTGACCTGCCAAAATATGAAGTGCTCTTTTATAATGCTTTTTACAGCGGGATGACTCCAAAGATCACGATTCAAAACTTGGCAAGCAAATTCTTGAGGATTTTGAATGTTCACCAAAAGCCATTTGTTAGAATGTTGACCTTCAAATTTGGCCTTAACTCGAAATTTGAAAAAATTTCAATATATTATATTAATGAATACCCTTTCAAAGGTTCCTTGAAATATCAAATCCAAAGGTGGGCGAAATAAATCATCAAGTGTTTTACGCTTGTTTTCGGTTGATGATGTCCCTTGTTCTTCAGAAAGATTTGATTCATGATAACCTGAAAATTTTTTAAATTATAATTCTAAGCTAATTATACTTGAAATTAATTATTTATTAAAAAATTTAACAAACTGAATTCTCGTTCAAAATTCCGAAAAGTATCCGTAATACTTTGAAAACGAGGATAATCTTCAACTAAAACTTGTTGTACAGGTGGTATAGGTGGGCGAATGTTATCTTCGCTAAAAATATATTTTTTCAAATGAACAGTAAAAAAAAACCAAACCTCTGAGTTGTTGGCTGTTCTGAGACTGCATTTGGCGCTGAAGGTTGAGCTAAATTGGAATCGACAAACATGTTAATAGCCATTTCTAAATTCCAATTACATGCTTCTAGAGTATTTTTCGCTATTGACTCTTCAGCGCCTTTTAAAAAATTCTATTTGAAAAAAACAGAATTAAGTTATAGAAAAAAAGCAAACCTGTAATATTTATAAAATCTGTGATGAGAGAGTTATTTTCAACTTCATTAGCCATCACAGCAAATTTCTCTAACAAAAAAAAAATATGTAAACAAAATGAGTAGAAAAAATTACACCAACTGCATTAAGTTCTTAAAATTTTGATGTTTTGTAATTTTAATAATGAACAATTTGCATGGTCATAGTCATAAACATGCATACATTGGCTTAACACAATAGCCAGTAGATGTCCTGTACACATACATCGTTACTTTTTTTTAAGAAACTGATACAGTCGCTAAATTTAAAAAAATACATTATTATTTGTATTTATTGATGATATATAATGATACAATATTATAATTCTTTAATTTTTTTCACCTTTGAAATATCAGTTAACCAATAATTTATTTAATAGGGTTTATCAACCTTAAAAAAGAGTGCCATAAAAGTAATCTAATGGCTAGCTTTTAAAAAAAAATTTCTATTTTCTGAAATATACTTTTTAGACAAAATATACTTATTTTAACCACGATTTTTTCCCATTTTCACAAACAAAAATCACGAAATGACATTACTATAGTTTTTCATGTTGAAATACTTAGTTTTTTAAATAAAATTTGAAGGCTTTTTAAAAAGCATTCCATTCAAATTTGAATTTTTAACACTTGAAGTGGCTCTTATATTTAAAAAATAGAGTAAATTTTGCATCAAAAGTTTAAATTGGATGAGGTTTTACAAAATGAAATATTGCTCCTGTTTTGGAATATAATAAAGCGAACTATGGTCTCATTGTTTAAACAATAATTATTCAAATAATGTACGTTGTTAAATAGTAAAAAAAACAATGCTCGAACTCAAAGAAAGTTCGAAAATCCCGTTTGCGACAAAATAATTAAGTTACACAAGTTATTTTTTAAAATACTTTATTCAAAAAATGAACTTTAACAAAAAAAGTATCCTCATTTAAAGTTTCTGTGATTTAATCGTTAAGCTTTCGATAGTTCAATAGAAATGTGATGGACGCATGGATTTGCGCCTTTTGTCTACACAAAATACATTACTCATTCGCTGTTTACTGAACTAGAACAGACTTTCTGAATTGTTTCTCTTTTTAAAATTTCATTTCTTCATTAGCATTTTTTTTTCTGGTTACAAATTTCTATCGAAAAATAACTTGAAAATGAATGATCATCAAAAAAATGAATTCTTTCATTTGAATCGTAACTTATTATCTCTGGTTAGCAAGTTGTGTTCAACATTAACAATACAAAACTCAGGTAAATTAATTTTAAACAAAATTTTCTGAAAATTTTAATATTTTTTGAAAATAATATTTTCAGATAATTTTGAGAAAATCTGTTTCTATTCGCTCAGTTTGATAAGCAAAAATAAAATTCGTATCGAAGATTGTGAAGAACAGTATATACTTTCAAAAAATCAGGAATACTTGTAATGAACTTTCACAATTCTAAGTTTTTATAATCTAACTTGAATTTATAATTCTTTTTTTGATAGTTTTCAAGGATTCTAAATTAGAAAAACTCAATCAATTTGAAAACTTATATATTAACTTGAAATCTTCATTGATAAAATCTGTCAATGTCAGTGAATTATTATATTGCCTATTCTTATTATCTGATTTGAACACTAAAAAAAGTATTCTTTTTTTCAAGAAACAAGTTATTTCAAAGAGTTGAGCTCAAAAGATAATGAAAATCAATTTGAAACAATTGAAAATGACTCTATGAAAAATCGAAACTATAGTTCTAAAATCAAATTCAATTTTAAAATAATAATTCGTACAGACATACAATACATGGAAATGTTCAGATCACGGAAGAAAGAGATATTTTTTCTAAATATAATCTTTTAGCTAAAGATTTGATTTTCATATTTCAAGGCTTGTCAGGAAAACATATAAGCTTTAATCAGAATGGAAGATTTTTTATGAACGTTGAAAAAACTGACTTGTTTCATCCAAATGAAATTTATTTTGCCTTAAGACTTTCATCAATGGGACAAAATTTTAAATCTATCAAAATGTTCAGTTCTTCTGCATTAAATAATGCCACAAGAGGCTTTGTTTGCCAAAGTTTTGGATCGGCTTTGGAGGAAGAAATCACGGAGTTTTACCATTTAATAACATCTATTCAAGCAAATTTTCATAGTGCTAAACACTCTAATGTCACCCTTCACAAACTTTATATATGGACTTATAATGTTCAAATTCGCTTTGAAGCTTTGACGAATTTAATAACAAAATGTCGTTCGAAAAAAGGGGGAGCTTTGATTTGCATTGTTTACGACATGATGCATCATGGAGATCCAATTGTCAGGGAATGTCTCCGTAAAATATTATCTAAGGTAATAAAACCAATTCGAAAAATGCTCAATCATTGGATTTTCTATGGAGAATTAAAAGATGAATTTAAAGAGTTTTTCATTTGTCTCAATGAAAACGCTCAAGTTACAACGTCTCTGAGCAATGTTTTTTGGTTTGATCAATATTCTATCAAAAAATCAATGTTGCCTGGCTTTATAAGTAAACTTCAAGCTTATAAAATATTAATTACTGGAAAAGCTATTTCTATGCTAAGAGAAGTTAGCATGGACAAAGTGGCCGTCATTTTACCAGCTTATGACCAATTGAAATATTCTTTTGAAAATTCTAATTTGGAAACTTTATTTGATCAAAAGAATTGCCAACAAGCCAACGATTTTTCTACTTTATTAGACTACGTTTATAAAGAGATTAGTCAAACCGCTTTGAACATTTTGAATGTAAAATACATGTTGCGAGAGCATTTTTTTGCTCATAAGCGTTATATTTTGTTTAGTCAAGGGGATTTCATCAGTTATTTGATGGATCAACTATATCCATTTATAAAATAGACCTGTGAACAAAATAAGACTCTACACATTGTCACAAACATTGGAGAGTTCAATTCGAAAAACAAGCGCTCAATATGAAAAAAACGATATACTTTCAAGAATTGACATCCATTTAGATTCGAATTTGCATCATGAAAATGCTTGGGTCATATTCACTTTAAAATACAAAATTGATGGATCACTGAATACCATTTTCAATGAACAATGTCAAATAATTTATTCTAGAATATTTTCATTGTTTTGGAAAATTAAAAGAATCGAATTCTTGTTGACTTATTATTCTATTGATTTGAAACTATCAAAAAGAATATTTTTCTTAGTAAATTCCAATTTAAATTCATCAGTTAAGCATTTTGAATACCTGTTTTATCAAATCATATCATTTGTAAAAACTATTCAACGTTATTTCAATTATTAATTGAAAGTAGATGGAATATTGTTCAAAACGAACTTAATCACCCACGAAATTTGTATAAATTGATCAAAGTCCATCAAGGTTTCCTACAAAACCTTGTTAAAAAATTGTTTTTTGATAACTTCAACAATTTGATTGACCAATATAATTTAATATCAGAATTGATTTTCAGTTTCATAAAAAAACTTCAACTTTTTTTGGAAAAGATCTCATCATTTGCAGATCAGCTTAAAATGAAAAATAAAGATATTCCCGAGCTGAACGAAATCAATGTTGATCACAATTGTTGGCTGTTAAATTTTTCAAAAATTTTTTTCAAGGAAATTCTTTTTTTTCTAGAGCTTTTAATCGAAACTGATGAAGATGATTTAAAAGAACTCTGCTTCAGTTTAGATTTTAACAAATATTACAAAATGTCAAAAAACTAAGTTTATAAGAATTTAATGACTTAAGAAAATAAAAAATCACAGTATACTTCAAATCGGTATATCTTTAAAATATTGCAAACTATTATATACAAAATTTGAAAGAGATCAGAAATAATTCAAGAAAGATGAAATGAAAACTGCCCCTCATTAATAGCAATATCCAATTTTCCACGCATAATTTCTATGGTAGGATAATCCGGAAGTTTGAGGTAATTAACACAAGTCATAACACTAGGCAAACAACTTGGATTATCTAATTCTGTATTACTTTTTTTAACAATCGTGAAAGGAGGAACCAAACTTTTAAAACCTCCTATGGGCAAGCGAGGTGAACCAGTCAAAAATTGCAGAAATTTTCTTTGTTCTTCATCATTGTAAGAACTGAGAATCTCAAATAAAAATTTGATTGCTCTGCTTTCATGAGTAAATCCGTGATCAGTTTTGCATGATTCCATTAGCATTTTGATGTCCCACTTTGTGAAGCTGAAACCACCGAAAAGTTGTGAGAGTTCTTCCGCGTAAAAAAGTTTTAAAAGAGATAAGTCCAAAATAGAATTAAATCCTTCTTTGAAAGATTCAAATTGTTTTGAGACACCTTCAATCAAACTCCAATATGTAACAAGATCAACGTAATTTTCTAAATTATTGAGAGTGACTTGTGTATCACGTCCATTTTTACGCAACTCGATATTTGCATATCCAGGTAGAGTGAAATCTAATTCAAGATCTTCAATCGAACAACCATTCAATTTCAAATTATCTGCATTTTCATAACCATTCTAAAAATAAAAAAATTAATGCTGAAATTGAAAACTTTTTTAGTTACTTTTTTGGTTTTTTTCTGAGCAATTTTGTACATCTCAATAAATGATGAAAAAAAAGTAGAATCTAAATGATAAAGATCTGACACAGTAAAAGTTGACTCTTGATTTAGAAGCCATTGGTAGAACAGAATATTTAAATTTATATCAATCTATAAAATAACATTATGATGAGAATCTTAAAACACAGAAACATACCATTCGTGAATCCATTAAAGCTTTTGCCATAAATCTTCCTAGCAACTTGAAACGTTGTTTAGTTTTGTTAATAAAAGAAACTTTGGTATTTCGACCCAACGGCAAAGGGAACAATCCATTGTTGGAATAAACATATTTTACGAAAGTTTCATTCTTGAAAAGAACATTACTTGAAAGAGTTTGCCCACGCCACATCTCTAAATCCGATCGCTGAAACTCTACTGAAACCAGAGCATAAAATTCAAGTGTTGGTCCAAGACCGGTTCCAACTTCATTTTCATACTGAATTTCTAAAAGAGATTTAGAACTAGCCGTATCACTGAAAAGACTTTCTGCACTTTTAAAAATATCATTTCTAGAAACAATTTTCTTTTTTTTCTCTAAACGAGGAACAAAAAGTCTTTCTCTTGAATCAAACGTCGACAGATCAGGTATGTTTTCAAACAGACGTTGAAATGCTCGTTCTCGATCGAAACAAGTGATATAAAACAAAAGATGACGCGTGTCGAAAGGAAACATGAATGGGCAAGCGTAAGCCAGTTCAGTAAGCCAAGCGGGCCAAGTTCCTGTCATTATGACTAGAGGATCTTGAAGTTGACGATTAGCTTTGACAGTCAATTTGTAATTGATAAACTCTTTCAATGGAATAGCCGGATTATAAATATTTGGAAGTTTGAAAAGATAACCCCAATAACGTACAATACCATAAAGAACACGTAATAAACAAATGACTTCTAAACATTGATCACTGATGTTAGCGTTAATAGATAGAGCAGTTTGCAAGTAAGGAGACAATGGTGAAAACCATTTTGGTAGTTTACCATTGAGCCACAATTCATCTCTTTTTTTATTCAGAACTTTATTTTTGTTTCTTCTAGAGTTTCGATTGCTAGAGCACGCTGCAGGACTAGATGCATTTACAATCGAGTCAGTAGCCAACTTGTAATGCACTAGAAATGTCGCTGAACCCAATTTCGAACTCAAAAATTGACTTTCATCCGATTCATTTTCTACTTCGTTATTCATATATTGCTTGATGGCTTGATACAAAGATAAATTATATGGTAAAACATAATCTCCTATCATGAGTTGAATTCGCTGTCGAGAAGATGTTTGAACATTTGAAGCATAGTTCAAATCCAATGAATCGTCATCAGAAACATCGTCTTCACTCTGATCATCTTCTTCTTTAATTTTTCCATACCCTTTGGACAATAAGAAACGTTCAATTGACTGCACAGGAGTGAATGGATCTAGTTTGATTAAAGGACCATTATATTTTTTTAAATTTGTACAGGATGGATGACGACATAAACTGATTTTTAAAAAATGTGAGCTCAACAATTTGAAGGTAGATGAGGTGCGACTTGTAGTCGAACTATTAGTGTAATCGTGAACTCTTAATGGAAATTGTTCTAATTGCGATATACAAGCATTCAACTTGCTCACCAAATTGAAAGAGGACGATTGTTTATTGAAGATTCGTCAAAGTTATCAAATTCATTCAAAGTTGTTCCAAAAAAAACATGTAAAAATGTTTTAATTTTTTTATCACGAATATCTTGACAACTATCACTAGAAACAAGAAATGATAGTAATTTTTCTACTAATCCACTATGAATAAGCTCGAACGAAGAAATATCACTGTCAAGCAAGATGTTTTTAATATCTTTCAGTGCTTTTTCCCAATTTTCTTTCAATAAACTTATTGCTTTAGTTAAATCCTTTAATATATTTGACGATACATTGATATTAATGTCCTCTTTGAAATTCGAAAAATATTTTTCATCAAAAACTTTGGCTTGTTCTTTGATCCAAATCTTAATTTTTTCTTTATTAGCATTAGATTTTTGAACAGATAGATCTTTGACAGAAACGTTAGAAGTTGTAGGACTAACCACAGAGGATGAATGAACAGAGTTCTGTGTCCAACGAGCCCATCGAGTTGGATTTAATTTTTGTAGGAAATCCTTAGTATTAATTTTAGTAGAACCTTTGCTTAAATTATTATTTGGCGAAGTTTCATTGACAATGAAAGGAAAGGTGTTCAAATAAGTTGTTTGTAAATTATTACAAATAGTAAGATCATTGTCATTGGTGTTCTCTGCATTATTACTGATATCGTTGATTGAAGAATTCCTGACCGAATTACCAGAAAAATTAGTACTTTTTCGTGTCCGTTTGCGTTTGAAAATTTCTTCGTTTCTTCTAAAAAAAATTTTAATTTTAAAATATTTTTCAAAAAATAAATCAACTTACAAATGAATTGATTCACCGTTGTTAATAAGCTTTGGAACACTTTTAGAAGTATGAGAATCATTATTAGAAGTTAAGTATTCAATAGGAAGAAAAGAATCGTTGTTTTGGCTTAAAAGAACTTGAGCAGCACTATCATAAATTTTTGAAGTAGTTGAAAAAATAGCACTATTATTAGATATTTTTCCATTCGAAGATTTAAGTTTATCGTTGAAACGAGTTTCATCAGAATAGAGTTTTCTTATTTGATGAATGACTCCTTCTCTTTGAAAATAAATAGAAAAAACTTCCGGCATTTTTTCCATAAGAATATTACACATTTGAGTTGCACAGACAACGGTTCGAAAATCTTGGGATGCAAGCATAGTAGCTATTGAGCTTGAAACCGATTGGTCTTTCAAAATCAAATAAAGTAACTCTTTAGGAGAGTAAAAGAGAATTCGCAAAATAGCATTCAAACATTTGTAACGCACAGAATGACCAGCTGAATTATTGTAAACTTCATTCAGAACTTTAAAAACTAATTTGATGAAATTGCTAGATATTTCCAATTCTTTATTGATGAACTCTGATCTTGGATCTATTACTTGAATATTTGATCTGGATAATAATTCCGAATTAGAAAAATGATTAGCTTTTCGTTGAATGGCGTATGAAAGTCCAGTATCCTCGCAAAGTTTTCTCATCGAGTTGAAATCTACTATGTATGTTCGATTCAAACTTGCAAGTTCTAAATCATCTTCTCCAGATTGATGCGCTGATTCAATTATTTTGTTATCAACTCCATTGAAAGTTTGCCATAGGCCTCGATCATCTTTCCATTGCCAAACAGGAAGTTCGGAGCTTGTTTTAGAAAACAACGAATCTACAACAAATATTCCATTGATTGGCAAAGAAGGCATTAGTTCGGCAATGAATGATGCAAGTTCGCTAATTTCTTGAGAATTTCTCGATATCAAATTTATAGCGTCTGATTCATCTTTTACATTATTTGAGAGTAATAAACATCTAAGTGTTTCGCAAATATCTAAAAAGTATTTAAAATAAGGTATTCATGTGTATTTATATTAATTAAACTACTTACTTAATTTCAATAAATCTACAGCAATTCTAGAACAAGATAGACACATTATGAATAACATTCTAATGACATTGACAAAAGAACCAGTGCTAAGAATAGGAGGAGATGCCATTAAAACATTTTGAATATTTGATAACAATTCAGTGGAAGCTATCTCACTTATGATGGCACAATCATTTTGATAGCATTCTACCAATCTATAAAAAGCTAAACAAATGCTTTCTATACATTTTTTATCTTCGATTGTCAAATGAGAGCTTAAAATTGTCAATGAATCTTGAACGTATTGAAATTCATCAAGACTCAAATTTTGAAAACAATTGGCTGTTACAGTTAATGCAGAACGTTGAGCGTCAATAGAAAAAAAATCTAGAAAAGTCAAACATGCCGATACTCCACGTGCTTGCAAAATTGACCTATTGTGTCTTCGAGATAACATTTCTAATGCAGAAAGAGATTGTTCAGCTACATCCATGCATTGAATGGCTTGTAACTTTTCAAGAAAAACGGGAATCGCATCCAAAACGGCGATAGATGAACGAGGCAAAGCTTCCATCATGTATGTTAATGCGCGACATGCATGATGCATTATTTCAAAATTATGCTCCATTGACAACAAATTAATGAGTGTAGGCACGACAGATTTTATAGGAAATCCTACTAAAGTATCTTCATTACCCATTAAAAGCAGTTGACACATTTCAAGAACATAATGAAGTTTTTCGGAATCATTTGTTGAAGAATTCAGAGAATTAAGCAATTGCTGAGCTTTTGTATTAGATGAATTGTTGAATGACCGATAGAAAAAGTTTTGCATTCTTGGTAAACCCAAAAAATGAGTGTGAAGAGCTCGTGATTCTAAAATGTTCTGCAAACGATTCATGTCTGCTTCATCGATGTCGTTTTCATTTTGAGATTCAACAACAAAATTGTTCAAGATATTGCTAGAACTTGGATTTATTTGAGATGATTGATTGGAAGAATTACCACCATTTGAACTGTTAGTACTATTGTTTGAAGAGTAACTTGATCCATTTTGATCCATAACAGCCGAATTAATATCGGACAAATTCAAATTCTTTTCGATAGTATTTGCTAGAAACTGGTGGTTAGATTCAATTTGATCTTTAACTTTTTCAAATTTTTCCTTTTTTTTGGCGATAAGAATTGAAGGTTTTTCAACTTTAATGGGTTTTTTTTTTTCTTTTTTTAAAATTTTTTCAGTCTCTTTAGAATGCTCTGTATTTGAAAATGATCGAATTAAACTGTTATTACGCAAGTTTTGATTTGGCGATGATGAAGAAATCAATGGTATATCTTTTGGAAAAAAATTAATGAAAATAGCTAGTTTTATGTATAAGTTACCTTTTCTAGATTTTTTAATTTAATCTTATTGGATTCAGATGAAGATAGAGCCTTTACACGCTTCAAGAGGCGATTTGAGGCACTGTTTTCAAAACTTAAAGCGTTGTGTCTGTTCTTTGATTGAGATCTAGAAAAAAGTATCAAAAACTTGTGGTATTAAAATGAATAGCAGATGGTATTTTTAAACCTTGTAATGATCGGCGAACGAGACTTTATGGCTATTTTTTGAGAACGCTTTGGTGCAGACGATTCAAGTGTGCCTTCTTTCTTCGGCGCTTTAGATGATCTGTCTGCCATAGACAAAGATATCTAAAATAATGATCATTCCATTCAAAGTAAAAAAATATTAGAAATTCGTCAAGTCGGAGGTAATAACAGGATGAATTTTGAAAACAAATTTTACAATTTTCAAAATTCCAGAAAACTATTGAAAAAAAAGAAAGAAAAAAAAACTCAAAACAAAACTGCAATGTAATAACTAATTGCAAAAATAGACTTCATAAAAATCAAGTCTTTTATAGTATTGTTAAATGATAAAACGCAACAAAAAAAAAATACACGACTGTTGGCCTGGATAAAAAAAAAGAGAGAAGGGCTGTCCTGTCGCTGTCGACAACGAAAGCTAGTTTTGTGCATTAGTGGTGTGTTGCCAAAGTGTGTTCGAGTTGATTTGATGAACAATATTTTATTCTTGTGGATATCATTTAGGTTGTTCAAAAACACTAGTACACAATCAAATTTGTGCGATTTAAGAGCAAATACGTAACAATTTGAACTAAAAAATGATATAAGTATTTTATACTGTTGTCCATCTTTTTTTTTAAATAAATTTGAAATAATTTCAAATTTTAATAAATTGATAAATCTACCATTTTTTTTTTGAAAATTGCAAACTTGAATATTAAAATTAACCAATCAACAATTAATGTTTACTAAGAAATCACAATAACAATGAGTAAAGTTCGAAAAAATTTTGTTGAATAGTTTATGAAAAAGACACTAATAAATCTAAAAAATTGAAAAATAAAACGGAATTTATCAACTCATGACCCATACAAAAGTAAAAATAACAAACAACACTTTAGAAAGCAATAAGAAAAAAGTCAAGTTCAAATGTAAAGAATTTTCGGAACTTGACAATTCTGATACGAATATCAATAAGATCAGAGAGAAGTAATTGCAAATCAAATTTGAGTTAGTCATTATAAAATTTTTTTAATCTCATTTTATCTCCATTATAAAACTGTCGATCTATTAAAAAAATTTTGACATTTCATGTTAAGGAAGAATATTTCCAAGTTATACGAAAAATCATGATTGCATTCTATAAAATAAAATAAGCTATATTGGTTCAATATTCGATCAGAAATTATAAAGGATAAATGTTTTTATAAAAATTTTTGAATTGAGTTTCAAAACAGAAAAAGAGTTTTAAATTTTCTATTTTTTGTACAAAAAAATTATTCAAAAAATAAAATAAAGATTTGTATTAAAAAAATTTCTTTTATCTTTCTGTCTATATCTTATCTATTAATTTTTATTTAAATGACTTTTTCAAATCAATAACTTTTTGCAATTTTATTGAAAAGTGACGATATTTTTGTTTGGCAAGTGTATCGAACGATAAAAAATTTAATACGTGTTTCAAATAATTCTAAGAAAAAATGAAAATTAATTTTTTAGTTCTAGTTTTAACTTTTTCATTATTTTTTAAAGTGGGGTTTGCAAATCTTTTTTTATTCGGTCGTCCAATTGACAAACATGGCTTTCTGATTCCACCAAAATCAACAAAAACAAATGTTAAACCAATACCAGAAAATTGGTTTGACCAGAAACTTGATCATTTTGATTTTACTAATCCCACCACATGGAAGCAGGTTCGTTTTAATAAATTTTTTTTAGTTTTATTTTCTATTTTTTTTAAAGCGATATTTTTTAAATTTTAAATATGTCAACTCAAGTCAAGATTCTCCTATTTTTCTACAACTTGGAGGAGAAGGTGAGGCTAATCCTATTTGGTTAGAAGAAGGGCAGATTTCAAACAACTATGCGAAACATTTTAACGCTTTGCAAATTTTGTTAGAACATCGGTACTATGGACAATCTTATCCAACAAAGTAACGCTTTTTTAAAATTGAAAAATTTATTAAATAGCTAGTTTTAGAAACATGTCTACTGAAAATTTAAAATACTTGACTAGTGAGCAAGCTTTGCAAGATGCAGCGACTTTTATTGGTTTCATCAAACAAAAATATAATTTCTATAAAAACAAATGGATTGTTTTTGGCGGTTCTTATTCTGGATCTTTAGCTGCTTGGTTTCGATTGAAGTACCCTCACTTAGTATCTGGAGCTGTTGCTTCAAGTGCTCCAATTAACGCAATTTTAAATTTCAAAGACTACATTAAAATAGTGGATACATCTTTAGGAAAGCAATGTGTGGAGCATATTCGCCAAGCAACTGAAAATTTGAAAGAATTGTTTAAAAAAACCAGAAGGATGGAAAGAGATCGAGCAAAAGTTTAGCTTGTGTGAAAAATTAGATGGAAATAATCAGTTAGATGTTTTCAATTTGATGAGCAATCTTGCTGGTAACTTTGAAGGAATCGTACAATACAACAAAGATAATCGAAAATTTGAAGTAATTTTTCTTTTCATTTCAAAATGACCTGTGAAATATGCCATTATTTTTTTTAGGGAGCTGTGGCTACTGATGTGACAATCGATAGTGTTTGCTCCATAATGATGAATTTTGGCTCTACGAAAAAACCTATTGACCGTTATGCCAGAATTAATCAAATTTTGTTGAATGCTTATTCCTTGAAATGCTTGGATTTTTCTTATAAAAATTTTTTAGAAAATATGCAGAAAATTAATTTTAAAAACAACAGTTATTCTAGTGGTAATTGTTTTTTATTAAAATTTTCTTTCAAGTTTTTAAACTTATCTTAGCGCGCCTATGGACGTATCAAACTTGCACAGAGTTTGGCTTTTTTCAAACATCAAGCTATTCTAACCAACCTTTTGGAGATTACTTTCCTTTGAAGTTTTTTGTAAAACAGTGTGTTGATATTTTTGGAGATCAATTTGATGAAAACTTTATCGAAAAAGGAATCAATTTCACTAACAATTTTTATGGAGGCTTTAATTTAAGTCTTTCAAATGTCATTTTTCCAAATGGCTTGATTGATCCATGGCATGCTCTTGGTGTACTAAAACCGATCGATGAAACTGCGAAACCTTTACTTATCAAAGAAACTGCTCATTGCGCAGATATGTACCCAGATTCAAATGAAGATCCAGTTTCTTTAAAAAATGCTCGTGAAGAAATTAAACAACAAATCAAGTTTTTTTTAAAAACGTAAATTTATTCTACTAATCAGTCATTATAATTAATTTAAATTAATAAAAGAATCATGAAACTTGATATATTTTTCATTATTGCTAAAAGTAATGAATGTTATTTTAAATAGCTTCAATTTATCATATATTTTTTCAGTAACTGTTTCAGAAATGAAACTAGTTGCTTCGTCTAAAATCAACAACTTAGGTTTGATCAGAAAAGCAATCAGTATGTCTAAAATTTGTTTTTGATCACTCGAGAGATTTTCGATTTTATTAAACTTGAAAAAATGGCTATCAATATTTGTCCATAAAAATTCTAGGTTTCCGTATTCATTGAGAAGAATGCCCAAAAGTTGGTGACTGTTACGGCCGGAAAAAATTTCCTTGAAAAAATAATTGAATATATTGTTTAACTATTCACAAGAAAACATAACATTAAAACTGTCAAATATGTCCGATTAAATTTTACAATTTAATATTATTGTTTATTCAATAATCTTATACGGACACATAATATTCATTTATGGTTTAATGTTGTTTATCAAATAAAATTAGCTCAATTTAAATTCATACAGAAAAAAAACTTCCAAGCACTCTTGCGAGGTCTTGAGCGTTTGCAGTAACATACATACAATAAAACATACAAAATTGTTTTGGAACAATAAATTATTTTAAACTAGCATTCTTCCGCTATAGCTATTAGAATAATCAACTATACTATTCATGAATCAAATAAACAGTGATGACTTTAAAAATATCTAAATTTTTATTGTAGAACTGTAATATGAAGTTTTTTTAGTAAAAAAATATATCTAATTTGAGCAAAAGCATCAAAAAAACTTTCGACAGAAAAATTTGACAACAATATAAAAAATAAATTCTTACTTGTATTGAAAAACTTGCAACACTTGTATTTTGTGATATGAACAAAACTTGATTTATATTTTTGAAATTGAGATTGCTTTGAATAAATCCATTAAATGTTTGCAATCCTTTAATTGCTATTAAAATTGCTTTGCTTAAGCTTGATTCACTTTTAATAAACAAACTTTTATTTTTATAAACTTCAAAATTTATTGGATTGAATGCAAAGTCGGGTGTTGTTTTATCGATCTCCAAAATTGTAAAATTATTCATTTTTAAATATAATTTTTTTTTATAAATATTAGAGCTTGACTTGAATCTCACTTGATCATCACTTTTTTTCAGTGCTGATTGTAACTCTGTTATACGCAACCCAATGCCATTGATGGTAGCAAAATTTGAAGTTATATCTATTATTTTGCTGAAGCAGTTTATTAGGTAAAGGCAAATAAAACTATAATTGCTAATTTGGCGACTTAGCTCGGCTTCATTCAAATGATTGTAATAGCCATGAAATAAAGGAATTGCTATAATAATAAATGTTACTAAAGTTCCCGAATAATCAAAAATAGAAGTTAAAAAATTTAAATAAAATTTTTTTAATGCAAGATTTTCGTGAATAGACAAAAGTTTAGTAAAAGATCTTTTCAAATAGTTTTTTGCTTGATTTTCAGCATTAAAATAAGCAATAGTTTCATGAATTTTTTTAATTTTGATGTGCTCAGCTCTATAAACTGCTTCTTGCTCTTGTTTAAGATAAGTCCACTTAGTAATTGAATCAAGTAGAAAACGGTTGATAAACGTTGAAATAAAAAAAACACTAAAGCAAAGAATCACGCCAATAAGACCGATGAAGTAATAAACTTGATATGCATAATAAATTGCTATCAATGGCGATATCAAAAACTTTGTTATAAACAAACTGAATTCTGAACATAACCGATCGATGTCTTCACAAAATCTTTGATCAACGTTATTTATTTCATAGAAATTAAAATTCTTGTTCAAATTATTATAATTTAAATTTGTTAAATATTTTTTAATTAAAAATTTAGACAAGTTCTCACGCCATTCCACATACAAAATTGTTGAAACATAATTTTTTGACGATTTGATCAATGCCATAAACAAAATTAAAATGAATGTTGCTGCTGAAAGCCAATAAAACCGTGCTAGATCTTTGATCAACATAACATAGTAAAACTTTGAAGTTACTAAGCCAATATTGAAAATAAGAATCTCTTCCAACAAAGATAAACCTAGTAGAAACCCAATGCTCAAATAAGTAGAGTTCGGTTGGTTTTTGAGAAAAAGTCGAGAAATTTTCAAAAAATGTTTCACCAAATACCCGCTCATTTTTTTCAAATTTTCACATCAAAGTACAGTGTGTGTCTGTATTGGTTGCAATGATGTTGAGAGAATAGAAAACAAAATTATCAAGTTGCTGTTTTTTCGAATGCACATGCGCAGGCAAAAATTGAAATACAACTAAACTTGAAGGGTGCGACGCTTATATAGACAGTTTTTTACGTTTTTTTTTATATATACGTTATCGCTCATTTAGTCAGCTCGATCATGTCCTAAGAACATTGTATCTATCCATTTGCTTGCGCTCGCTATCACACTTATAGGAGAGAAAAACGTTGATCGCTTTCCTATTTTTTTGCCATTATATGTGATCTCGTTGATGGTTTTTTTTTTTTTTTTTCATCCGACTTTTATACATTGAAAATTTATCATAGAGTTTTAGTTATTATATTATCTAACATTTCTTTCATTTTTCTGATTGCCTTCAAATCGCATCGAAATTATTTTTGAATTAATCATTGATGTTGTTCCATTCAATCAAGAAAAAATAGTTTTTTAAAATTTTCATAGCTCTTGTTGCTTCGAAAGTTTCAAAATAAAAAAAAAACGCACGTGAAAAAATGTTTAAACGGGTGTCAATTTGAGTTATCGATATATTTAATGAATTATTTGTTCATTATAATCATATTTTAATAATGATATTAGCTTGAAATCGTTGAATTTAAATTTTTTAAGTCGTTATTCCCTTGTTTTTCTTGTAATTTATAAAAAAACGGTTTTTTTAAAATGAGAGAGTATAAAATTGTTGTTCTTGGAAGCGGAGGTGTGGGCAAAAGTGCTCTTGTAAGTAGAATTTGATTGAAGTTTTATAAATTTGTTAATTTTTTTTTTGTTAACTTAGACTGTTCAATTTGTTCAAGGTAATCATTATTTTTATATAATATTTGAATTCAATTTTTTATTCATATTTTTAGGAATTTTTGTCGAAAAATATGATCCAACAATTGAAGATAGTTACCGTAAACAAGTAGAAGTCGATGGTCAACAATGCATGCTCGAAATTCTCGATACGGCAGGAACTGTATGTTTGTTTAAGTTTAATTTTTTTTAATATTTTTTTTATAGGAACAATTTACTGCAATGCGAGATCTTTATATGAAAAATGGACAAGGATTTGTTCTTGTTTATTCAATAACTGCACAGTCAACATTTAACGATCTTCAAGATTTAAGAGAACAAATTCTGCGTGTAAAAGATACTGATGATGTTCCGATGATTTTAGTCGGCAATAAGTGTGATCTTGAAGATGAGAGAGTAGTAGGAAAAGATCAAGGAGCAAACTTGGCCCGTTCTTTCAACAATTGTGCTTTCTTGGAATCTTCTGCCAAAGCAAAAATAAACGTTAACGATGTATTTTGTTTTTATTAAAAAATTATCATATTCATGTGTTTTTTCAATTTAGATTTTTTATGATTTAGTGAGGCAAATAAATCGCAAAAATCCTGAGAAAAAAACGAAACCTCCACGAAAAACCAAATGTTCAATTTTGTGAAAAAAGTTCAATGAAAACGACTCAACAAGTTTATTAAAGGATTCTTTTTTTGCTAATCATTCTTCTATCTTTCACTTTCAATATGAAAAAATCTTAATATACTTGTAATTGTAAAGTTATAAAAGATTTTCTAAAGTGAACTGAAATGTCTATTTTAATCTCAACTCTCCCTCCAATTTCTCGCCAATGTTTTTTCTGGTTATTTTCATATTTATTTTTTTGTGCATTAGATATTGATTTATAATAAATGAGTAATAAAGTGTTTTAAACATTTAATGTTTTAAAATTTTTTTATAATTATTCATAAATCCCAAAAAAATGATTTTAGTGTTTTTACAATGAAAAAAAAATTGGTAAAGATTAAAGTTTTCACTGCCAAATTGTAATAAAAAATGTCATTATTAAGTCAATGAAGTCTTTGTAAAAGAATTTTTTTCTCATCATTTTGGTTTACAAATGAAAGGCGTGAATTCTAATCCTTCAATATAACGTTTATAAGCAATATAACGTTGCTTCAAAACCCAAAGCAATCTAAAAATTCAATTATTGTGTTACTAAAAATTTATTTACAATCAACCGTTTTTTTTGGAAAAATAAAACTAAAATTTTGATGAAAAAATTCAAAATTCAGATGATTATGTAACTTGTAACTTTGGCATGACAAATATTGAATAAATGTGACAAAAATTTTTTATTTTATTAAAATAAACTCGAAAAATTATCTATCAAAGATCATCAGATACAAAATTATTTATAAAATGATCATTACAAAAAAGCAGTATCAAAATGTTATGCAATTGTAATCAGAATTTATGAAAGTCGTGAAAGTTTTAATTACACTTTAATTTATCAATATGATACTAAAATCACTTTTTAAAAATGAAAGTATGAAGTTTTTTATGAATAAAAAATTGTAAACTTATCAATAATATTCATTAATAAATTAAAAAAACTTGAATTATAGAAAAGTTTTTATAAATAATAGTATTATCAGATTTGTAAGTCCTAATTCTCTCTTTCTGATTGGTTTTCTCACATGTTACTTTTGCTTTCAAGTTTTAAGCGTTTCAACAAAAAAATTGATTCTGAATTTTATTCAATTTATTTTTCGATTTTGAGTTAAAATTTATATTTGAAAAGTATTTTTTTTAATTTATAAGTTTGTCAAAATTAATTACATATTAGATTGGGGAAAAAGTAATCTATAATTTTTTTGTTTGAAGCTGTTGTGGCCTATATAATATAAAATTATATAATTCATTAAAATAAAACAACTTTTTTTCTAATCTGAACATACGAATTTAATTTTCTTTTCATCACTTCAGAAATAAGGCTCAAGTTTTATTCTTATATAATTATACTCAAATTATGAAAAAACACGACAAGGTCTAAAAAAACGAATCAAGCGTTGATTTCGAAAAGATTTGTTATTCAAATGAAGCGTTAATGAAGTTTAATCATTAAATAAAAATTTTAAAAAATCACAAAACTATTATTAAAAAAAAAATTTGAGATGAATTTTTAATAACAGTAAAATGAAAAAAATGACGATCTAAACCGAAATTTTCTTTGTAAAAATTATTCATATTACTTTTTTTGTTTACTGAGATCAGTTACCTCGGATCTTTTATTTCATTTTATCCCAAAAGGTTAAATTTTACTATAATTTTTTCAAGTTTATGTTTATAAAAGAAAACGTTTTATGCGAACAAGAGATGGCGGTCATATTAGACATTCTTGGAATTCTTCACCATAACTTAATTCAAAGAAACTCACTCGAATAGCAATTTTTCTCAGTGAGTTATTTTGATCAGTTTTACATCTGTCAGTAGATATTTTATCTTTGTTATTTATTTTTGTATGGTGAAATATTTGTTTTCATAACTTTTTTATTTCTTCAATTATTGAATTTAAAAATCATGAATAACAATAAAAATCGTTAACTCTGTTAAATTGTCTCAGAACATAGATAAAATCAGCATGAATAACACCAGCAACACTTCGAGCAAAAACAGTATGCCAAACAAAATTTATTCAAGTAACTCGATATTTGATTTTGAAAAATTGAATTGATTTAAAAAAACTTAGATTACACTGTGAAACAAGCATCATCTGGAAGCGAGACCGACGTTTCAACTTCTACCGAAAATCTATCCCCTGAAGAACATTATGTCCTTAAAACCAGTACTCGACAAGAACCTCAGGGAGAAGAGACTTATCTCACGAATGATTTTCATTTAAATAATACCTTGATTATACATGAAAACAAGAATAATTCTCAAAGTGATACTAGTTCATATATGTTTCCCCCTCATTATGATAAACACGTCGAAAATGTTTTGAATGAAAGCTTAGCAAAAGACAAAGTGAACAAGAATTCATTATATCACAGTCATTCATTAATTGATGATCATTCAAAAAAATTGAATGATAAAAATGAAATTTTGAGTTTTAACAATGATTTAGTTTCTATAATAGATAATGAAGATAGTCATTATTCTAATATCAGCTTACTTAAATTCTCAAATGTTATTAATAAACCTTATTTGAATACAAATAATGAAAAAAATTTCACTTCAGACTCTGTGATAAAATTCCACCCCAACCACCAACTTATTAAAAATAATAATTTTAAACAGAATTCTATTTTTACTAATTTTCAACAACCTATGTTGAATAATTACTTAAATTCTTTAAATAAAAAAAATAACACATTTTTGAAAAATTCTAATGTGGAGAATATTGAACTGTCTCCCTTTGTTGGGTTTCAAAAAACGTGGGTTCATGCTCCAAAAGTTTTTGAAAATAATCATAAATCTTTTGAGCGATTAAACATTTCTCGTTCTCATCCTGATTTGTTAAAATTTTCAGAAGATGAATTCATAAATAATACCAATGATTCAAGTTTTAGTAATAGTTCCACGATTTCTCCTACTTTGCTTAACTCTTGCAAGTTCTCTATTCTCAACTCCTCTGTACAAAACGATACATTAGAAATGCTTCTGACCGAAAACTCTCAGCTTCGAAAAAAACTAGAACTGTTTCAGCAAAAAATTCAAAATTTACAGAAAGTTGAATTAGAAATACAAAAAATTCATCAATCTTATGAGGACTTGATAAAAAGTTCAGACAGAAAAGAAAAATTTGAAAAAGAGGCAAGATATAAACTCGAAGTCGAAGTTAAAAAACTGCAAAAACAAAATCGCTATCTAAAAGGTATTTTTCAATAGATTTATATTTTATTCAACTTTTAATTTTTCTATTTTTTAAGAACAAATTGAATCATGTTCAAAAAAAGAGGCAAGAAAAAACAACAATTATCAAAAATAATCATTCTTATTAATTGTTTATTTTGGTTAGAATTTCGAAAACAGTTCAGAGTTTCAAAATGAAATGAATAAACGGGACATTTTGATTTCATATTTTGTTGCTCAAAGTAAAAATTTTTTCAACTTATAAAAAGCAATAATTTAATTTTTTTATAGATAAAGAATTAGTTAGCGATAAAGAACGTCAAGAAATTGAACTTCAAGCACAACGTTTAACATTGCAAGAACAACGGAATCATATCGAAATACTAGATACTGCTTTAATGAACGCTCAAAATAATATAATAGCTCTTGAAAGTGAAGTTGGTTTAACTATAAAGATTTAAATAGTTATTATAATTATATTTTTCATTAAGCTCCGCAAAAAACAAAGTTGGGAAGAAAAAACTTTGTTTTTAGAAAAAGCTCTATCGAATCTACAATTGGCGAATGAGAGGAGATTGCAAACAGAAAAAAGAATTCGATTGTATTTGGAAAAAGAAATTGAAAAATTAAAAAAAACTCAAAATGTTCTTGAAGAAAATGATAATGTCATTCAAGCTAAAAAAAATACTGATGTAGAAGAACTTAGAAAAATAGTTATTGTTTATGAAAAAAAGATAATAAATTTAGAAGCTGAAGTATCCAAATGGGAACAAAAATATTTAGAAGAGAGCACCTTAAGGACGATTGAATTTAGTGCAGCTTTTGCTCCAAAGTATTTAAGATCGAAAATTCAATTGAATAAAAACTAATATTTAATTAATTTCACATTTTAAAGAGACGCCAAAATAGCTGCTTTAGAGCGCTCTTCTCAAGAAAGTGAAAGATTGATTGCCGAGGCCAGAAATGATCGATTAAAACATATGGATGAAATTCATTTAGCGAATAAAAAAGCTGCTGAACTAGAAAGCAATCTCAAAGATTTGAAATTCAAATTAGCTGAAAAAGATGCAATGATAAAGGTTTTGATAATTGTTGCATTAATATTTTTCTGAAAATTTTCAAATTTTAGGTTTTACAAAAACATAATGAAGATAGAGATGCCGTATTACAGAAAACTTTGCGATTTACTCGTCATACTAGGTCTGCAAGTACAATGGGATTGGTTGGATCAAATTTGAATGTCAATAACCAAGCATCTGAATCTTTTAAAAATCAGTTGTTGATACCTAATTCAAATAATAATCAACTGATCACTCATTCGGAAAATTCTAATCTTGGATTAAATCTTGACGAACAGTTTGAAGAAATTGATTCTCATCTTTCTAACAAGGCAATTCAAAATTTTTTTAAATTAAACTATCATTAATTATTCATATTTCTTAACAGGATTCAATAATCTATGCGCTTAGAAATGAAAAAGAAAAATATCCAAATCATTATAATAATTGGAGACTGTGATGATTAAAAAGAATACACTTTCAAAGTTGTGATTTCAATCGTTTCATTCGTTTAAAAAAAAATTCTAAACATGCTCAAATTGAAGCATTTAAAAAAACTGATTTTTGATCGAATAAATTTATTTTAAATAAAGTTATTTTTTTCATTTAAAATAAAAATTATGAATCGTTTTTTTTCAGTGAATTGATAAAGTTCATGATTTGCGCTTTTTAAAATTTTTTTTTTACATTTTAATTCTATTTTCTATCAAAAAGTTTTTCTTGAGCGTTTTCAAAGAGCAGAATTTTCATTTTTGGTTGTGTAATCATTTTTTTCAATTTAATTTTCAAAAACTTGTACTCAAAATACACTTTGAGGAACAAATTTTTTACTTTTTATCTTTTATCTTAACGATTTATCATTTGTTTTATACATTTTCAAAGGCAAAAGTTGAAAATTTATCTTTCATCATATTAATAAGTTTTGCTCTTATCAATAAAATTGCTTTGAAATAGAGTATCGGTTTTTAGAATTTTTCTCTTTAAATGTTCTCTTTTTTTGTGAGCTTTACATAATTTTTTCCCCCAAAAAATATCTTCGGTTACAAGTTTTTCAACAAATGCTAATAAATAAAAAAAAATAACGCGCGCGCGTGCTTCATGCTGAGAAACATCTCACACATAAAAAAATAGCTTTTGAGATTTTCTTCATATTTAATTTTGCTTCATTGATTGACTATACAACATCGTGCCATTTGTTGAATACAGTTGGTTTCAATTTTTATTATAAATTTTTTTTCTGATAACCAGAAAAACAATGGCAAACAAATGTCCTTTTGTAAATAAGTTTTCATATTTATTTTGAATCGTTATTCTTCCACAATATTCAATAAATTCGCCAAAAACTGTCCCTATATGAACAAGCAATTTTCTACTTTTGTCACTGATCATCCAATTGATAAGCAGAAAGAACTTAAAATTAAAAAAAAATCCACTTTTTCTCGTATGTTTAAAATGAATAAATAAACCTTTATTTCAAATTTTTCTCGAATTGAACAGGTCATCAACACATGGAAGGCGATGTTTCTAAATGTCCATTTTTTGACATTCTTAAACCTTCTTTGAAAGAAGCAAGCGATAAAGTTGTTCAAGATATTTGTGAAGTTAAAAATGATAAAAGTAAATAAAATTTGTAATAATTTTTGTAACGATTCAAACTCATTTTCAATATTTCTAAGGAGACTTTCAATATGAAATATTTTTCTCGGAACAACTTATGAAGAAGAAGAAAGACCATAGCTATCGAGTTTTCAAACGGGTTTCGAGAGATGTCAAAAATTTTCCTTTTGCTAAAGAAATGAGTAGCGGGGTAGAAAAGACAATAAAAGTTTGGTGTAGCAACGATTATATGGGTATAACTACGCATCAAAAAGTCAAAGAAGCTATAATGTAAATAATAGCTTTTAAGTCTTATTAACCATGAAAAATTTTAATTCAGTTTTTGTTAATCAAATTTAATGAAAATAATATTTTAAAAATTTTTGTTACAAATAGTGAAGCAGTTGAACAATATGGTTCTGGAAGTGGTGGAACGCGCAACATTTCAGGAAACACTCCTTGTCATTATGAATTAGAAGAAGAGCTAGCTTTATTACATAGGAAAGAATCTGCTCTTGTATTCACTTCATGTTTTGTTGCTAATGATTCTACTTTATTCACTTTGGCTAAATTACTTCCAGGTTTTTTTTAAAATTATTTAATTTCAATGAGTTTCAATTTTTTTTCAAGAATGTCATATATTTTCGGATGCTGGCAACCATGCTTCAATGATTCAAGGCATTCGAAACAGTGGGGCACAGAAACATATATTTCGTACATGTGATCCTTCACATTTAGAAACTTTGCTGCAACAAGTAGATTATTCTGCGCCTAAAATTGTGGCATTTGAAACGGTGCATTCTATGAGTGGTATCCGATATTTTATTTGTTTATCAATTTCATCAAATTCATTTTCTAGGGGATATTGCTCCTGTTGGAGAATTGTGTGACGTCGCTCATAAATATAACGCTTTGACTTTTGTTGATGAAGTTCATGCAGTTGGTCTTTATGGAGAACGAGGTGCAGGTGTTGGTGAAAGGGATGGTGTAATGCATAAAATCGACATTGTTTCTGGAACTCTAGGCAAAGCTTTTGGCAACATTGGCGGATACATAGCCAGCACTAGCTCTCTTATAGATTTAATTAGGTCATATGCAGCAGGATTCATATTCACTACTTCATTGCCTCCGACAGTTTTGAAAGGAGCAAAAACTGCAATCAATGTAATTATTCGATTTTGTTGAAAGGCATTTTCATGCTTTCTTTTCCGACTAGCGTCATATTTTTATCTTTTAGCTTAAAGGAAAGCAATTTTAATTTTAACCATTTAAAAGCGATCAAGATATTTAAGATCCTGTTCTGTTTAACATCTATTTGAGCTCATTAAGATTTCTGAAAGTGAAGTTTTTGCAGTGTGAAAAAGAGGCGGGTAAACATTTTATCTTGAGGGCCACATAATAATTTTCTCGAAATTTATTCTTTAGTATTTTAAACTTTTTTCATTTTTGAATTCAATAATATCTAAATATTTGTTTTATTATCACCATACACAATTTCAAAGACCGTTGAGGTTTAACACTTTTTCAACAGTTGTCTCTACTGGAAATTTTTTCAGTTTTCAATTCAGGTTCTGAGTAACATCAAATTTGTATTTTATTTTTTTTTTTTAGAGTTCTTTGTAAATTTTCATTTTCAGTTTTAATGTTTATATTCTCACCTGGATTGAGTCGAATGTGCATGCTTCTCTAGCATGCCGAATTCTTTTAAGCAATCAACCTGTTGATAAATTTATATTTCAAATTGCAACAAATTTTCTTTAGACTTGATGAAAGAATATTAATTATTTCAAATTGTGGACAGCCAACTTATGGTTTTGTCTAAACATGAAGATTTCAAATCTTGATGATTCTAAAAAACCTTTTGGATTCTTTTCCCGTAGAGCAAGTTATAGTTTTTAAAGTTTTATTCAATTATTTGATTATAACTGATAATATACAAACTTTTAAGCAAGATAACAATAACTTTTAATTAAGTGAAATATTTTATTTCTAAAATATAATAGTTTTATTTCATAAATAATCCAATTACATAAGAATTTCAAAAAAAAAAAAACGTTCAAAAGTTGATTTAAAAAGAAAACTCAGTATACCAAGTCTGAATTTTTGTCCATCTTTCTATCTTTAAGATAAAAATCATGATGCCAAGTTCAAGTACTATATTATTAGTATTCACTTTGATTTAAAACATTTTTAAAATTGAATTTAGATTTTGAAAAGCAAAGAAGGCCAAAGAATGAGAAACATGCACCAAGTCAAAGTAGAATATTTCAAGCAACAATTAAAGAAGCGCGGAATTCCACAACTGAATAGCAAAAGTCACATTATACCAATACCAATTGGAAATCCCTTTCTTTGCAATTGGATATGCGATGAACTGATTAATAAATATGGCCATTATGTTCAAGCAATCAATTATCCGACAGTAAAAAAAGGTCAAGAAAGACTTAGAATTGCTCCATCACCTTTGCACTCTTTTGAAATGATTGATGAGTTTATCCAAGATTTTTACTCGGTTTGGAAAAAATCAGGTTTGCCATTTAACAAAGACATTGAAACCATTTTTGCAAATCGATCATGCGGTCATTGCAATCAATTCTGGGATAATGACTTCAATGAAGTTCCTTGTGGACTCAAAGACCAATGTCCACTTTATGTTTCATGCTGATTTTTTAATTTTTATTTTTAAAAAATTTATTCTTTAAAATCTTGGTGACTGTATTTTTTGTCATATAATAAAGTCTTTAATATAAATGTTTATGTCAAATAATCTGTTTGAAAAAATGGCATAGTTATTTGAGTTCTTGAAGCAACATTTGAATTGTCTCGAAGTTTCACAGCTAATTTCGATGGTTTTTATACCGATTTTTAAATTTGAAGAATAATGTTGGAAACTTGAAATCAAGTTTATTTTTATTACTTAATATAATTAATTTATTGCTACTTTTGATTGATTTAAAACAACTAATCAAAAGTAATTAGAAATTTTGATTCACGTGAATTAGTTGAGAATGTTTTGTAATAAACATTATTTTGAATTCTCGTTTTAATAGTAACATAAATTTAAAAAATAGAATCTGCTCTTCAAAATACTTTGTTTATAATTAAATTGAAAAAAAATTCTCTAATCAGAAAAAACGAGATTCTTTTCAGAGTAACCAACAAACTTGAATTGAAAATTTTCTGGATCTAATTTTTACTACAGGGTTTATCATCGAAGATATTATCCAACAAGAAAAACATACATTAATTACAATCACAGGTATATTTGCACGAAAAATGAATATTCCATCTCAAAGAGATACTTTTTTTACAAATAAAGTATTTAAAATTTAAAACAAAATATTTTTTCTTTGTCAAAGTTTTTTAATGAAACGTGAACCAAAACCATTAGAGAACCTTTTTTTTGGCAGACAAATTAATTTTTTGAAGTGAATACAAATAAAGTGTTTTCTTGCCTCGCTATAGGCTTAGCTGATAGAAACTGTAAAGACCGAGTTCATTTATCTTCGATTTCTTCTTGATATCGTGTAGATAAATAATCGGCAGAGTCGGCAAGTTGATGTAAAATTGAATGTAAACCTTGAAGATGATGCCTAAAAGTGATCGACAAATTAGTAGTATGATCTTCAATACTTTCACGATCAATGATCATACTATCAGCATCCGATTCAATGTCAGAAGCACTAGAAACCGAAGCACTTGATACAATGCTACCGAGGCTATCCTCGGACGCCGGTGATTGCCCATCTCTACCGTGGTGTTTGATGTTGTCGGGCATTGTTGTAGAAGAATTAACGCTGATGCTTCTATTCATACTATGTTGAAAAACGTATTCATGACTAGATTGAGTCAGAGAGCCCCATAGTAACTCGCTTTTGATATCATTAAGCATTGTGTAAAAACTGTGCAAGTCGGTATTAGCTAGCACAATAGGTAAACCATTTTGAGGTCTTGATTTTAGTCCGATGACTTCCATGTCACGGAGCTTAGATGGCACTAAAACAGTGTCATCCATATTATTCATTGATTTAACGAATCGATCCATCGCTGATAAAACAGATTGCTGCGAACACATCATATTTTGTATTGTTGGAGAGCTTGATAAATGACGCTTGTTTTTTCTTGAAAGCGGTATTTCAGTCGATATTAACATGTTTGAGCATTGGCTGAAACTAACTTTTGGTAACATTTTTTCAATTAAAAGTTTTTATATTAAAGAACACTGATCAAAGCAAAAAAACAATTTTTGATTTGTAGCACAAATGATTGAAAAATAGGATCAAAGTATTGTTAATTTATTAATTGGTTAACACATTTTTATAATTTTTTTGTATTTTATAAAAGAATTTTCGTTTGATGCCAAATAACAACAAATTGAATAAAATAAACTTTAATTAAGTACACGTTAAGGCATATTTGTTTCAATTGGTGTTGTAATGAAATGATTTGTTGTTCATTGATGGTTTTCGACGGAATATTTTTTTTTTATTTTTTTGAACGTTATTAATCTAATACTTTCTCTTTCTTTGAGACTTTGCTCTTTTCACTAAATTGTTTCACCATCAGCAACATTGAACAAACAAATCAACAATCTATCTAGACTTACGGTAAAACTAATGTTCGCTGACGTTCGAAAACAAACAAAAAAAAAATCATTTGTCCTGCCCTCTAAAACTAGTCTTGGAACACACAAAAACGCGTGTGTAGTTCTCCTTGTTAAGTTTGTTTTCTTCTATGTGCGTATTGTTTTCGTTAAAATATGGTTAATATCGCAAACAATTTTGAATGATGGCGCGAGATGATGATAGCTTGTTGTTACTTTTGCTTTCCCTTTTTTATACTTTCTTTATCGTTGGTTTGCATTCAAATTATTCTATTAAAAAAAATTTTGCTGTTTCAAATACTTTTGCCTTCAAAGGCTTTGTTATTGAACTCGTAGATGTAATTGTTCATTTTTTAGCGTTTTTCTCTTTTTTTCATTAGCTATTGTTGTTTGTGTTGCGCTTGAAGTTTTTTATCGATTAAGAATGTCGCAAATTCAAAGCCATGTGTTCTTAACAGATTAGCCTTATTCAGTTTGCAAATATTTTTTTCAAAATAAATCAGGAATTGCATTTTAAAAAAAAAACAAAGAAAAACAATTTTTTATAGTTTTTAATCTGTTTCCGTTTAAGTAACTTAAAAACAATATTGGTATCCTTTTAAAATTTAGTGTACCAGAACAATTATGATTTTTTTGAATTGAAAAACACTTGGCCTTAATAAAAAAAAAAAAAAAAAAATGAAACACTGTCTAGAACACTTTTCCGCCCGAACTTGTCTAAATTTTTCATCAAACAAAGAAATGAATAGCTCAACTTTACTTCATTGTCTAGTTGGAAAAAGCATTAGTTTAAATTAATAAAGTGAAAAAACAACATTTTCCTCAAATGTATAGTAGTAACCAACTTAATTTTTGATATAAATTTCATTCTTGAATTGCTATTAATGTTTTTAATATTTCAATAACAACAAAAATTAATAATCAATCCTTCTAATGGTTTTTTTCAGAAATAATTTTGTAAAACCACCATTGATGAAAAGAAAGCTTGAGAAACTGAGAGAAAAACGGAACAATAAAAAAAACGAGAACGATCTAGTTTTATGATGCCTATGAACATCGACCACTTATTGTGATAATACTATAATGGTGAAAAAGCAACTTTCTTCTTTCTTTTCTGTTGTTGTTAATGAAGACTTAATAAAAACTGATGGCCACTTCTAACCTTGTAATGGTTGCTCAAGAAAAATGCCTGCTTTTTTTGCTTTCAAGTTTTACCCGCAAGGTAAATCACATCCCAACATTAGCAAACAGCAGCAAATAAAAAGAAAAAAAAATTCGGAAAGCAGTAAAAAGCAATATGATATTTTTTTACATTTAATTAGAAACAAATGTTTTGATATCAAAATTTATTATTGCAAAAACTTTACGAAATAGTTTGTTTGATAAATTAGCTAGTCTAATTGTTTTTTTTTGTTTTAGTTTTATTTCTTCGTATTTTTCTTTTTTAGTCAACAGAGAAAAAAAATCAAAACCTCAGTTTAAAAAACAAGATTTTCGTGTTTCAAAATTTCAATATTTGTTCTATAAATAACTCTTGGCAGGCCTTTATATAAAAAAAATGACAGAAAGTCATTTGATTTGAATAGCGAAAAATTGGCCAGAAGGAAGGTTTGTCAAAAAATAAATAAAATAGAGGCTTTCGAGATGCTAAAAAAATGTATAAAAAGATACAAAATCACGATCCTTGATCATGAAGAGTCTTGTTTGTTTTCTAAAAAATGGCATTGTTTTATAAATATAAAATATAAAAAAATATCAAGAATCATCTCTTATCGATCTCATTTTGCGTCAATTATTTTTTAAAAATTTTAGCAGGAAACAAAAAATTAGAAAAAATTTATTTTCAATAACTGTTTTCAAATTTAGCGACTCTCTGAGAACAAAAAAAGGTCGTGACTTAATTTAAAAAATGTTTGAACAAAACTGCTTTTAAATAGAAAACTTTTCTAACCGTTTTAAAATGATTATAGTTAATAAATGAGACAACGTAATTGTCGTTGAAATTGCTTAAAGAAAGAAAAAATCGTGAATTAAGAAAAACTAAGAAAGCGAAACCGAATACTTTAATTGTTCAGAAAGACAAATATATATCAAGTGGAGTGACAGTATCGATTGATAGTGATCAAAACTTATTATGCCCAAAAAAACAGGCCAATTAAGTTTTTTTCTTTTTTTCAAGGTGTTCGTCAAACTTTCATTACATGGCGGAAGTCAATGTCAAAAAATCTTTTATTTTGATTTGTCAATGTATTAAACAGATAATTTCATGAAAGGGCAACAAAAACTCATTACATACACAAGGCTTTCATGTGCAAAAGAAAAAATAAATATAAAAAAAAAATTGTTACACAAACTAACCTTTTTAAATGTTGTTGTCAGAAAAGACTTTGAAATGTCTTTAAAAAATCAATTAATTCAGAAGCTTTTCTTGAATAAATTATTTAGCTAAAAAACTCATAATTTTCATCCTTCAAAACTCAAAATTATTTTTTGAGTTTCACGATCCAAGTTAAAAATTAAACATTGAGAAAAACTTGTTTTTTTATTAAATTTCAATTTTGATAATTATTTTATTGAGAGCAATAGTTTTTTCTTTAAATGGTTTACCCGAAAAAAAACAATAAATGTTTTTCTTCTAGAATTATTGATATTTGTAAATTTTTCTGAATGCTTCTGTACCATGGTGCACCAGAAATTTCTGATCATGCTTTCAAATTTCCAACAGATTTTATGACAGTATGGTTTTGAGAACTATTCGATTTATCCAATGTTATTTTTCAAAATCAAATTCAAGAAAAAGTTGATTTCAACTTTGATCGAGTCTCTGAAATTGCTTAAGATTTTTAAGTTTTTTTATAGCAAATATTAACACTAAAAATAAGTTTTTTAAAGACGCATTTTTTAAAGAGATTATCAAACAATATTTTGAAAAGAATTATATAAAAATTACGAAATCGTTTTCAAACTTACTTGACTTTTTACCTTTTACAGATCTTCAAAAAACATATTTTTCACAAAAATTGCGCTGAATTACTTAGTTATACAACCAAATGTGTGTATATAATTGAAAAATCATATATGAATGGCTCAAGAATCTAGGAATAAAACCTAATAAACTGGTTGATGTTTACTACAAATTCAGTTTTACAGGTCGTTATTGAAAGATGAAAACACTAATTATCGATTAAATTTCAAACCACAAAAAAATTAGAAAATAGTTTGTATAAAGTTTTAGAATAAAATGACGTAAAAACGCAATGACGTTCATTTTTTACAGGAAAAAATAAATTGTAGATTTAATTCAATCTATCAATCAGGAAAAACCCTTGTTTTTGAAAATTAAAAAAAAAAATTATAACAAAACAGTTTTTTTACAAAAGCAAACTAAATAAATTGAAAAAACAATTAAATATCAAGGACATTCATGAATAAATTAAATTCTCAAAATAAATTTCAACAAAATGGTATACAATTGCATACAATTGGTATAAAAAAACAACATTTTTTAAGTAAAATCAATTTTTACCACATTTATGACATTGATTTATTCAAATCAAATATAAATATTTCATTAAAAATGAAATTAAACCCTTGAAAGAAATTCTCACGAGATAGTTGGTTTTTTAAAAACATTTTAATAATGAAGGAAAGATTAGGTTAATATTGTTTTTATTTTTGAAAAAAAGTTAACCATGAATTTGATAAGAATCCTATTTGATTTTATTACAAGGTTAATTGACTGAAGGGTTGTTTGTGAATGCAAAAGATTTGCATATGTTAACATATTAAATTTAACAGAAAAAAGAGAAGGTTTTTTTTTCTATAGGAAAAAAAAACCTAAAACTTGGCAGAAAATACAACCATCATTTTTTTCAAAATTTTGTCTTTTTTCTAATTATTAAAAAATAGATTTGTCATACAACTAGTAGGATAGTACAACTAAATGAAATTTAATGTAAAAACAATTGGAATCAGAATGATTCAAACTAGAAAAAAAAATTCAATAAAATACTTTGTAGCTCAAAGCTTTGAAGAAGTTTTTTTTTCTTGATACTTACAATGAAAAAATTTAAAAAAACCATTAAAAAGTGTTCAAAAAAGTTAATACAAAGCAATTTGATTAAAAACAGTTTACATAAGGATACCTAAAAGTCCCCCAAATTTTGCTCCTGCGAGTACAGTTTTTGGAATACGCGATTCAACCGTTAGTAAATTCTTCTACAACACCTTCTCAGTCAGTATGCCAAGCGGCGTTGATGTGGAGGATTTCGTTAACTCGCAGTGAATTTTTTTTGCAAAAGCTGTTTTGTCCAACCGTCTTTTTTTTATTAAGAAGTTTTATTAGCAGCGCGCATCCGTGAGTTTTGGTTCCTGCTCGGGAAAAATCATTCGAAGGTGTTCAAATGTTGAAACTGTTTTAATAGATTTGTCAAGCTCAAGTTCATTCGTGGTATACCCGTTTTAAAAATGATGAAATGTCTATTGATGACCAGAAACCAAAATTCACAGACGCGCACTGCTAATAAAGCTTCTCCATAAAAAAACAACGGTGAGACAAAACAACTTTTTCGAGAAAATTCACTGCGGGTTAACAAAATCCTCACATTAACGCCGCTTGGCACACTGGCTGAGAAGAATTAACTAGCAATTGAATCGCGTATCCAGAAAACTGTACTCACAAGAGCAAAATTCTGGGGACTTTTGGGTACCCCCACGTATATAAATGAAGTTTTAAAAAATTATTTTATTATTATATAATTACAAAATATTAGGAGTATACCCAAAAGTTTCTAGAATTTTGCTGCTGCGAGTACAGTTTCCGGGATACGCAATTCAGCGTCTAGTTAATTCTTTTACCACATCTTCTCAGGCAGTGTGCCAAGCGGCGTTGTTGTGGGAGGTTTCGTTAACCAGCAGTGAATTTTTTTGAAAAAGCTGTTTTGTCCAACCGTCGTTTTTTTATGGAAAAGCTTTATTAGCAGCGCGCGTCCGTGAATTTTAGTTTCTGGTCATCAATTGACATTTCAACATTCAACGAATAAACCACAAGTAAACTTAAGCTTGACACATCCAACATTTGAACATCTTCGAATGTTTTTTCCCAAGCAGAAAACAAAACTTCACAACCGCGCATTGTTCATAAAATTTCTCCATAAAAACGACGGTTGGACAAAACAGCTTTTGCAAGAAAATCTACTGAATTGCGTATCCCGAAAACTTATTCAGATGTTTTGTATTAAAATTTGATTATTGAAATAATGTACCTGAAAAAATTTTGCAAAAAAATCGATCAAATTTTATCGAAGCAGTTATTTTTAAATTAAAAAACACGACAAAACACTATGATAAAATATTAAAAATTAGAATCCACAATTGTGCTGCAAAATTGTTTTTAAAAAACTATTTCAACCTAGAGAGTTTTTGAAATTACAATAGAATAAAAAAAGTTCCAAAATTACTCACCTTGCTGTTTTGATTCATAAAATGATGCTTAAAAGAATTTAAAATAGTGATTTCTATTAATAAATAAATTGTTTATAGCAAGTTTTTTAATCAGTCTTTAATTAAAAAATTTAATTAAAAACTTTTTAAAAATGTTGTGCAAAAACTGGCAAATTATTATTTTAATTCTTGCTATATTTTTGATAAGTTTCGGTTATACATCACCAAAAACATGCCCCCGAAGCTGCGATTGCATTGAAACACTTCTTATCACAAATTGCAGCGAAAGCTATCAGTTAGAGTACGTTCCTCATACGCTAAATCCAGCTTTAAAAGAATTGTTTTTACCGAAAAACAATATTCGTCGCATCGACTCAGCATTTGATGTTTACAAAAATTTGATTTTTCTTGATCTAAGCTCAAACTTGATAACTACAATTATTGATGGAAATTTCAAATTCAATTCAAAGCTAAAAATAATATTATTGAAAAATAATAGCATTACTTATTTACATCTTCAAGCATTCACTGGATTAGAATCGTTAAAAAAACTTGATTTGAGTTTCAATCAAATTGAAACTTTTAATGAATCTGTGTTCAAAAGTTTGCATGTGCTTGAGGTTTTGGACCTTTCTTTCAATAACTTGAAAATTTTAATTGGGCATACATTTTTTGGGTTAAAAAACTTGCGGCATTTAAATATGAGCAATAATTTAATGATAAATTTTTCTTCTAATCTTTTTGCAAATGTTAAGAATTTGATTCATTTAAATGTCAGTTTCAACAATCTTGAGCAAGTCAATGACGATTGGTTTTTATCTTTGAACCAGCTCATGATATTAGATTTGAGTAGTTGCAAAATAAACTTGATGAGTGACTTCTGTCTCCGCGGATTGTATAATTTAACAACTCTGTATTTGCAAAACAATTCCCTTACGGTTTGACTTTTTTAAATTTTAAATTATCAATTTTTTAATTATAATTTTATTAGGTTGTTCCTTCGGCTATATTTTTGAGAAACAATATTATTCAAGTTTTGAATATTGGCCAAAACTTTTTCAAATCAATTCTTGCAAATTCTTTTTCTTCATTGAAACATTTAAAGAGATTTTACTTGAATAATGCTCCTTTATTGAATGTGAGTTCTTAGAAAAAAAGTTTTATTTGTTTCAATTTTTTTTATAGGATATCCATTCAAATGCTTTTTCAGGATTAGAGTCTTTGGAAATGTTTGAATTAACTAACAACACAATTCTAAAACATATCCGAAAAATGCTTTTGATAGCCTTGTTTCACTTTCTTCATTGTTATTGTTCAACAATAGTTTCACGACATTAGAAATAGACCTCGTCACTCGGTACAAAAAATTCGATCTCTATTTGGATGTTCGTGGAAACCCATTTAATTGTAATTGTAGTCTTGAGTGGCTCAACTTTCATTTGATTCGAATGTTTAACAAAACAATCAGCAGCAATCCTGAATATTTTTTGAAAAATAATATAAGTTTACCCATTTACAAGTTGGATAATTTACTCAGCAAAAATTTCAGTGAAGTAATAATCGAACGTAACGCCCTTGATGTTCGGTGCCGAACT
This sequence comes from Octodonta nipae, assembly GCA_034190945.1. NCBI lineage: Eukaryota > Metazoa > Arthropoda > Insecta > Coleoptera > Chrysomelidae > Octodonta > Octodonta nipae. The sequence goes on along the minus strand of JAVLUE010000363.1, from coordinate 95,534 downwards.
CCGTATGCTTTAAAAGACAAGATTATAATAAAGTTGAACAAAGATAAATTTGGATGTTTCGCTATTGAAACTTTTGTTCCCATCGTTGCAGGAGGAATGATTGGATTTTTAATTATAATGGGTGTATCCATTATGCTATTTATTCAATGTCGAAATCAACTTTCAGGTTTTGTCAAAAACCAATTGTATACTGAAAACAATAAGATCAACCAATTTGATCTTTATCAAAAACCTGAGTTTATATTCATATCAAATTATGCTGAATTGTATCGATCTCAAAAAAAAATTGAAGAATTATCGCTTCGACATCCATTGAAACTCACTCCTACCACTGAGCTATAGTTTTTCAAAAAATTTTGAAGTTTCTGTGATATGTATATTATTGTACAAATTTTTTAATCTACAATAAGTATTTCAATTTTTTTCGTCTTCGAGTTTTATTTTTCATTTTATAACAATTGTTATTTTTACATAATTAGTTTCATTGTATAAGAATGCCTAAATATTTATAATAATTCAATATTATTTATTAAAAAAATAAATTCTGAGTTTTTAGTATGACGAGATTTGACTTGATTGTCCGAATAAAAAAAAACCTGCTTGTGCATTGTAAGAGTGCATAATAACGTATGTGAATGTTATGTATTTTTGATATCGTTGGCACAGCGCGTCAGCCTTTTGTGCCTATATGCAAGTTTTCTTTGTATACCAAACAATTCATAGATTTTAAATTCTCTTTTACCATTCATCAATTTTAATTGTTTCAAGATTTTTTTGTTATATTTGAGATGGAAAATTTTTCTAAAAAAAGTTGAGTTGTTTGTAAATTATCATTGCTAGATAATGGCCGACACAGCGGTTAAAGATCCGGTACAATCAAGAGATGATCAAATTTCAGCTTTGAAACTTGAAATTGAGCATCTTAAAGAAGATCTCCAACGAGCCAATGACGAAAAAAAACAATCTGCTCAACTTGGATTGGAATTGCTGGTAAAATTTTTTAATTTTGTTTTTATAAACTCATATTCAGTTTTTTAAGGACAAACAAGAAGAACTTGAAAAAAAGTACAGTGAGTTGGAAAGCAAACATGACTCGAAAAACAAAGATTTTGAAGATTTGAAAGAAGTTGGTTTAAAATTTTTTTAATGTTTTTAAAAAAAATTTTTTCTATTAACTCAGGCTTTGAACAAGCTACAAACTATTCAACGTGTTTCAACTACAAGTGGTATAGAACAAGAAGAACAATTAATACAAGAAAGTGCTAAAAAAGAAGAGAGTTTTATATCAATTCTTTCAGAATTAGAAAAAGAACTTAAACAAGTGAATATTTATTGATTTTTTAAAATTTTATTTTTACTATTGCCTGGAGTTTTCAGATGAAAAATGAGTTGTTCAATGTCAAAGATGACCGTGATAAATATTATCAAGAAAATCAAAAACTATTAGAGAAAAAAGAACACTTTGAAAAAGAAAGGAAAAAAACTAATTCAGAATTGAAAGAATTGAAACAAAGAGAATCAAGATTACATATTGAAATCAATGAATTAGAAGAAGAAAACATTTCGTTACAAAAGCAAGTTTCATCTCTTAAATCTTCACAAGTAGATTTTGAGAGCTTCAAACTTGAGATTCAGCGTTTGCAAGGAGACGTCGAGATTTTGCAAACTCAAAATGAAGAATGTACCAAACTCAAAGAAATTGCGGAGAAACAAGTTTGTTATATTTTTTGTTTTTTTAAATTTTAAAAATTTAATTTAGACCAAAGAAGCCCTTGAAGCTCTTCAACTAGAAAGAGAGCAAAAATATGCCTTCAAAAAAGAATTGGACAAGAAACTCAATTCAGAAACTTATTTAAACATTAATAATTTTGTAGGAATTTCCGGATTAAAATTTGATAGTAAGTATTTCAGATTAGCTTTATTCAGTTGCTAAAATAATGTTTGATTTCAGATGATATGGACTCTGAAAATTTTGATGTTCTTGATGAGAGCAACACATTGAAGCAGTTAGAAAATGAGCTTTTCTCTTCAGACAGTTATATGGCTCAAACACCATCTTTAGAAGGTTCTTTGTTCAGCGAAGTCCATATGAATGAAATTAAAAAGTTTGAGCATTTATTGGAAGAATCAGATAATCAGAAACATCAACTTTCTCAAAGACTAAGTGATACTCAAAATATTTTAGACAAAACTCAGACTGAATTGAAAAATCAAACAACAAAAATTGAAAAAATTTTTGAAGAATTAAACAACCTCAATTTAGATGATAGCATGAATGATTTTACTGATCCAGATATAATGAACATAAAGCAGTTGATAAAATCTAAAATTTCAAATATTGATTTGAATGGTTACAGAAATGAACTAGATAAACTGAAAAATTTATTAAAAGATTATGAAGAAAAAACTCAAAATTATAAGATGATCATGATACATTAACTTCGATGTTATCAGAATTTTATAGGAATTTAACCAAACTTACGATGATCTTTCATTTGTTTCTGAAGAACTCGCTTCTTTGTATTATCATTTGTGTTTAAGTAAATGAAACTAAGAATAGTTATTTTAATATTTAAAATTTTGTTAATATCCATATTTTTTTATAGTTAATGGCGTAACACCTGACAGAGTTATTTTAAATCATTTACAGCCTAATTACGAATCAAATATCAAAATTGACCATCTAAAAGAAAAACTACATCAATTTAATTCTGTATTAAAAGAGATAAAATCAATTGAATGCAATTCTTTGCTAGATACAATCAGAGATCAGTTGAAAGTTCTCAAATCAGTTATTGATATTTCAATTGAAAACATGAATTGTAGACAAAAAAGATCTGTTGATGACTGCAATGAACAACCTGCCTCATTAATTTCCGTTCAAGATTTTGATGATTTACAGGATCAAATCGTTAGATTGAAATCCTTGTTATCTACCAAGCGTGAACAGATTGCTTCTCTGCGAACTGTACTCAAAACAAATAAACAAACTGCCGAAGTTGCCTTGGCTAATTTGAAATCTAAATACGAGACCGAAAAAGCCGTTGTGACAGAAACTATGACAAAGCTTCGAAATGAATTAAAGGTTTTTAATTATGCTTTAACTTTTTTTTATTGTTTAAAATTTAGGCTTTGAAAGAAGATGCAGCTACTTTTGCTTCTTTGCGTTCAATGTTTGCTGCTAGATGTGAAGATTATGTTTCTCAAATTGATGAACTTCAAAGAAAATATAAAGCATCCGAAGAAGAGAAAAAAACATTGAATTCTTTATTACGAATAGTGATACAACAAAAATTGTCTTTGACTGAAAAACTTGAAGATTTAGAAATGGACAAAGAAAGGCAAAGTTTGGGCCGAACTCAAAACGGTAACTTAATAATAACTTGAAATTTATTTAAAAAAACTTAACAAAGATTCAAACTTTTTATTAAGGCAACCAAATGAAATAGTTTTTGCAGTATTTCTGTGAAACACATGTGTTGGAAATAGACTTGAGTATTTTGTAATTTTTGTAAATTTTGTATATTGTAATATGAGTTAGTTTGACGCTGAATTTCCACTTGTTGAATCGAATTTTTATCAAAATTCACATCAACCAAAAGTATAAATCAGTTTTAGATGTCCAAAAAAATTATTGTTATCAATCTAGAGCCAATTGCTTACTATGTTATGAAATAGAATCTTAGAATTAGAAATTAATTTTAGCGACAATTTGCATTCAAATTATTAATAACAGTTTTACATAAATTTATCTTCTTTAAAAATCTCAAGCATCTTGAAATTTGCCAATAATGGAGTTTTTCTTTAGTATAAACGTTACCATTAACCAATATGAGTTTGATAATATGCCAGCGTTTTCGAAAAGTAATATTCATTTTAGTTTCAAAGTTGATAATTACTATATTCAAGATTTAAAGCATTCAATGACCATTTTTTGTTGAAAAAATGAGAAATTTTATTAAAGAAAATAATTTATTGATTATTTATTCAATCAATTTATCAAAGTAAAAATGATTTTTTTTTTCTACAAATTTCAGATCCTAAACGAGGAGCCAAATCAAGCATAAGAAATTTGAATCAGCGTTTGCTTCCAAGGTCAAATTTGAAACGGCCCTAAATAAATTGGTCATTATTTCGGAAGTATTTAGTCTTTTTTTAAATTGAAATTTTTAATTAAAATTTTAAAAAAATCTTAACAAAATTTTAAAAATTTAATAGGAAGTTGATTTAAATTAAATATTTGTAAAAACTTTTATATAAAGAAACATCTTAAATAAGGAATGTTTTTTATATTTGCAATAAAAATTTTGTTTCAGAAAAATGAAGTGATGATTTTTTGAATTGAATCAATAACTTGCAATTGTTTGACTTTATCTGAAAAGTTTTTGTCATTTTTTGAATTAGTAGATAATGTAAAGAATTTAATTTTTGATGCAGTTGAAAATTTTGCCGCAAAAAATAAAAACTTCAAATAATTGATTCTTTGTTTCGCTCATTTTCTTCGACACTTACAGAACTGGTTGAACTGATCGAGCCTATTTGAGTTGAACAAGCATTACCACTAGTAGCTGAACAAATTTGTAATTCTATTTCTGCCAATCTGTTTAAAAAAAAATCATATAAATGTTAAAATTTTGGCAATATTTGTAATAATTTATTATTTTGTACCTGTTTTCTACTTGCCACTGCTGTTGGTTCAACTTCATCGACATAGAAGCATTTTCTGTTTCTAAAGTCAGTAGTCTTTCACGGAGCCTTTTAATTTCTGACAGTAAAGCGTCTTGAGTAGGAAATTCCACTTGAAGATTTATTGAATTTTCTTCGGATCCAAAGTTATTGATTGAGGACTGTGTTGGTGGCTGCGGAACACAAGCAGATAGATGATTTGCTGAAACAGCTGGGCTTAAATTGCAGAATGAAGTGAATTGCTGCGAATGAGTTGAATGATAAAGTGTAGGAGGAATTTGTGGAGAAGACGAATAGAGTGACTGAATCGGTGATGGTTGTTGATTGAGATTATCAAAATTGACCAAAGCTAAATTCGTCGTCAATAGATGTGGAGGATAAATAAACGTTTGGGCTTGTGGTTGGCTAGTTGTATTTAAAAATTTTTGAGAAAATGATGATTGATTTGTGCTTATCTTGTATTGGTTAGAATCACAACTGTTGGGTAATGTAAACGGCCCGTGCATACACGTAGCTCGTAACGTATTAGTATCGACGCTGAGGTACTATTCGAATCGATTTTTTCTTCATTAAAAACATTACTTTCAATATTTTCCGTAGTTTCTTTTACTAGTGTAGCAGTTGAAGCTGATGTGTTTTCTCTAAATTGATAATTATCATCATCACTGACTAGTACTTTTCCTTTTGATTCAACCAAACCAGGTGTGCTTCGGCTTCTACCTAAAGCAACTTGAAAAAAATTCTAACTTCCAATTTTTAGAAAACAAATAAATACTTTTTTTTAAAGGTTCTTTTTTATATTTTTCTAATCTTTTAACGGCTATAGCTTCCAATCTTACTCTGGCTGCAGGATAGTCTTTTAAAACGTCCACATATCCTATATAAAAATTTGATAATGATAATTAAGTGTTTAAAATAAATCAGTATACTTGTTTGTTTTAAACAAAACAAATCCGAATAACCAACTGAACGAACTGAAGCGGTTCTTCGATTTCCAGCGGTTCCCATATTGAGTATGCTTATCTCTCCAAAATAGCTGCCAGCTCTAAGAGTAGCTAACACAGTTTTACCGTTGTCAGTGACAACTTGTAGCCTGAATTTGAAAAAAAAATAATTTTTAAATTTTTTTTTTTTGGTAATTTTACACATTTATACCTTCCTCTGTTGACAATGTACATTTCTTTTCCAACTTCTCCTTTGCGACAAATGTAATCTCCCGGACTGAACAAAACTGGCCTGAGTCTGAGAACTAATTCACATAGAAAACCCGCTTCGGTGTTTTGAAATATTTCCACTCTTTTTAATGTGTCTAAATGTACATGAATAGCGATTTCAGCTTTCAATTTATCTACACTCAAAAAAAAATTAGTTATGGAAAAAATAATAATTTGAACCTGGCAAGCATCCAACGGATCTTTCTTCGTCTGACGATTTTTGAGTCATCCACAAATAATCAAACCATCGAATAACCTTAGTTTGAATGTGATCAGGAACCCTTCTCATTCTCATATAAGTTTTAACTGCATCCAATTTAGCTGTTAAAATTTTCAAAATAAATTCATATGAATTATCAAAACAAGTATTAGAGCAATGCATAACTATTGTTTCTTTCTACTCTTTAGATCAGTCAGATCAAAAAATGATGGGAAAAAACTTAAAAAAACATCTTTCAATAGTAGAAAAATGCTCATTAGTTTTGCAATGATCTAATAGTTTAGATTAAAGCAATTTACCTTGAAATTCTTTTCTTGCAGCGCTCACATTAGTTACAATGTTTGCTACGTGCCCTAAAACCGCTGTTTTTCAATCAACGAAATTTAGTTAAATTTAATTTATTTATAAAATGGTTTATTAGTACGTACTTGCAAACAGAAAAAGGCCAAAAACAAGTTGCATTATCAAAAAAATATATTCGCTATCAAGTTATCAATAAGTAAATCAATCAAAGTTGTATTCATAAAAAAAGATCTCAATTTACCTTTTGGTCCGAGGGGTAGGCAAATCACCTTTATAAAAATCAATTTATCAATAAAACTTTTTCAATCAAAATTAAAAATTAGTATTACCAATTGTTGTCAGAGCTAAAACCGACCAATACATTGCGCTGTTTAGAAAAAAACCAATCAACATATTTATAATTTTAAACAAAATTTACTGTAAATAATCACATGCTACTCCTTCGCAATCTTTGTTTTTTGATCCAGTGAACCAGTCTCTAGATCCAAATCCATCTTTAATGTGAATAATGTGACTCAAGCATGCATTCCAATGAAAAATGGCCAAAATATAATGTAAAAGACTTAGTGTACGAAAAACATTTGGATAATTGGTGTGTCTTTCGGTTCGGTCTAGAAATGTCCAGAAGCGATATATTTTGACCAAACGAAAACAACGTAAAATTGATTTAAACCCAATTGATAAATATAAAAAATCCAACGGCAAAAGACATAAACAATCAATGTAAAATATTGTGCAATTCATATAATGTTGTCGAAGCTTAAGACCATCAGTTTGAAGAACACCTTCTTCGAGGTATCCAGTGCGAAAGTTAACAGCTATGTCGAGAACATAAATAAAATCCGAAAAATAATCTAGTGCGAACCAAGTAGCTACAGTGTGCTCAGTGATCTCTTGAAACGCACACCGATAAATAATAGTCCAAAAGTTTGTACAAAAACGCTATGCTAACAATCATTGACCAGTAATAGCACAATCTTCCGGATGGATCAAAAACAAATGACCAATTGAACCCAGATTTGTGACTTGAACTGTTCGTCTCCCACTTTTCGAATTCTTTTTTTATTTTTCTTCTTTGTTCTCTTGTTTTTTTAGATACTTCTATATCACTATTTACATAAGTTTTTTTTATAAGCCCTGTAAGAGAAATTTTGAAAATTATTTTCCAAGTTTCACAGTATTGTTCTATCAATAAGGGAATTTTTGTAATCTTCATAAACAGAATCTATTACCCTTGTAAGTTTTTAAGTTTAAAATAATTTGTGCGTTAAAAAAATAATAATTTTTAATGACCAAAAGCAAATGTATTTAAAAAAAAAAATTTTTTCTAATTCTTCAAGAGATTTAAATAAAAGTTTCAAACTTTATGTCAGATATTCAGTGATGAATCAATTTTAAATGTTCAAAAATCATTCGATTGATAGATTATGCCTATGAAGGTTAGATGTGATGCGATAACTTGCTATTTGAATAAAACTCAAAAACTGAATAATAAATTACTATAAAATATAAGAAGTTTTAACTGTTTTTATATATCTTAATCATTTGTGTCAGTCATTTTAATATAACCTTATTATCTGGCCAAAATTTACAATTAGAAATTGTGTTTTTGTGGGTATAACTAAGCATGGAGGTTAACTTTTACTATAAAATAAAAACAATCCGTTATATTTTATCAATAATACAACAGAATAAAAATTATAATTTGTCAAATTCGCTAAAAAACATGACAAAAAAATAGAAAAAATTAAAATTCTTTCCGAAAGTCTTCAAACTAATCTAATCTAGTACTTTCACAATAAAGTTTTCGATTAATTTAATTTAATTAATACTACATTTGAAATTTGTTACTTGGAGATTTTTTATTATCTATTTCAAATACCTGTTATTTGAGGAGTTGAATTTTTTTTTTTTTTTCTGTATTTTTTTCATTGTTGTCATTGAAATTTTCATCAGTTATCACTTTTTTTGAATCACTTTTAATCAAAGACTGTTTTGAAAAACGTTGATGTTTTATTCCCTGATTATCGTTTGGTTCAGAAGACGGTACAGTAGATACAATCGCTAATGGTTTTCTAAAAAAAACATATATAAAGCTAAAAAATAAGCTTTCATATTTATACTGTTGAAATGAAGTTTTAATCGTAGACGAGGTCAGAACTTTACTTCGATCTACTCCAGCAGTAATAATTCCAGGTATACTCGTGGCCCATTTGCAGTCAAATGATGGCCTCTGCCATATTTAACACTTTCTGGAACTGCGTTACTTATCACAGCGACTTCATCCAAATCTTCATCAACAATTTTATTGCTGCAAGCAGAATATTTTACAACTTTACTTGGATCCTTAGTGCTAGAGCGCAATGATGAAAAGGATAGTTTTTTAATCATTTTTCAAAAAACATTTTTTTCAAAAAAATCTGTAAAAAAATCAAGTAAAATAATAATAAAAATATAAAAGCGGCAACAGTAATCATACCATTAATAAATGCAATTCTAGTTTCTTTATTCAAAATTTGAGTAAAATTATTCATAAAATCAAAATAGATCTTGGATGAGCCTTTTCTGAAACAATGACCTAAAATAAATATTTAATAACATTATTCGTTTTTACACGAAATAATCTTTTAAAAGCAAGAGTATAAATATTAATAAAATAGAACATACAAATTAATAATGTTAAAATGGATTATTTTTCAAAATTAAAATAAAATTACGATAATTGATTTGATAAACTATTTCTTTTAGTGTAGTTTTATTATAAAGTGTTTAAAAAAAAATCACGTTCATCAAAAATTTATATTATCAAATAAAATATTCTATAGAAATTTAACTTAAAATTACCTTGAAGATGATAGAACTGAAATTATAAATAAATTTTAAATTAAGAAAATTCACAACAAAATTATTTAAACAAAAAATATTTTTATTTATTAAAAAATCTTCATTTAATCAAAGTTGAAACCAGTATATATTTTATGTATTTACATCAGGTTTTCGGTAGCAATTCTGATGAGTTTTTATTTGGTTCAGAAAGTGTTATTAAAAGTTTGGATTTATAATTTATTTTCATTTTTTACGTAAAAAAAATAGAAACATAGAGTTTTAAGTAATGAACAACACAATTAATATATGAAACATGGCTCGTGATTTTATTTTCAAGCGAGAAGAAGCTCAGGACTTTTTGCATTGAATAACTTGAAATTTATTTTGTTTTGTATTTCTTGCGTTGAGACAGTTTTTTTGTAGTTATTTAACGAAAAAAAACTTTTACGAGTTGTCTTTATTTTGTGTAGGTATTAAATGGAATCGTGATGATCATAGTAATGTTATATAGTTTACAAGTCCTGTTTCATGAAGTTGGCTCGCGTCAATAATGATAGGGTCGAATCAAGTAGGGGTTAAATTTTATATGTGAATATCATGAGGATATAGTTTTTATTTAAAAAAAAATCTCGTTTGTTATTCTTTTTTGTTTATTATTGAATAACAAATATTTAGAACAAAAAAGTTTCTTTATCATAGTTTGATAAATTGAAAACTTGAAATGCAAAAAATGTAACTTAAAGCAAGTTTTAATACTATGAGGTATAAACGAATAATATAAATCTTCCTCAAAATAATTTATTCTAAAAACTTTAAATCTTTATTTTGATTCATCTTCAATTTATAGTTAAATCTTGTAATTTTTTTTATTCTCGAAAAATGCTTTTTGAATTTTAATTAAGCATGAAATTCTGAGTTTTTAACGTTATTTTTTTTAAAATTTTTACTAGAACTTTTTTTGAAAAAAAACATAGTAAGGCATAATAAAAACAACTATATTTTGACAATTTGAATATTAGTAAGCTATTATCTGAAACATTAAAGTCTTGATTTCTTTTAGAAATTTCTATGTAAAGATATTTTTTGCAAAAATTTTTAACACTTTATCTTAATACAAGTTATAAACTTTTAATAATTTTTCAAGCTTTTAAATTATTATAGAAATAAAGTGAAAACACATTTTCAAAAATTCAAAAACAGTCTCTTTTGAACTTCGGAGAGAGTGAAACTATTTTTAAAATCTATGAGCAGTGGACTTTCAAAAACTTTCAGAAGTTTTTAAAAAGTTAAATTTTAATTTTTTTTAATTACCCTATTTTCTTAATTATAAGAGCCACTTGAATTTAAGATGCAAAGCTTATCAAAACAACAGCTTTCAAATCTGATTAAAAACAACTAAATATTTTAATACTTCAATATTAAAAACTATTAATGTAATTTCGTAATTTCTGCTTGTAAAAATGAGAAAAAAATTGTCTTTAAAAAAGTATATTTTGTCAAATTAGGAAAATAGGGTATAATTGAAAACTAACTTAGTTACCAAAAGATAATAACGTAATTTATATATCAACACAGTATTGCTATTTAAGTTAAAATAGCTATAGATGTTTTGGTATTTGTGGTTAAATTTAAGCGCCATATATCTACAATCAATACTGAATCTTGGAAGATTTGAAAAGTGTTCAAAAGATTTTTTTACTAATTAACGCTTCATTATACTTCATTGAAATTATTAATTAATCAGAACATCTTTATCAGTTTTCAAATTGATAGTTTATGATCAAAATTGGTTTTTAAATTTAGTAAATGATTTTCGAAATTTCATTATCATGGAAAACGTTCAAAAAAATGAGTCACTAGAAAAATTAATCGAAGAAAAACGTCAAAAAGCATTAGAGTTGAAAAAACGTCGGCAAGAAGAACGAATGAAACAATCTTTAAATATCAATAACTTGAAAGAATTAAAAGCTCCAAAAATTTCTTCCAATCTCAATCTTGTCATAGGAAATAAAAATAATGTTGAAATTCGTCAAAACTTGACAAAAAAAAATAACTTTACTCAAATACGCCCAAATATATTTGAAAAAAATACTACTATTCAATCACAGCGTATTGATTTCACACAAAATCATAATATTTCATCTACAAATGTCGAAAAAATTATAAAGTTATCCTTCATTCTCGAAAATGCTTACAGATTCTCTGTCAAAGTTGATTATAATTCTGAAATTTTGAAAATTTTTCATTCACTAGATAATAAGAGGTATGATCCTCAAAAAAAAATTTGGTCTTTTATGATAAAAAGTTATAGTGAAATGCTAACAAAATTAAAGTCTCTTGGAATTAAAATCGAATTTGGTAATCTATTTCCGGAATCAACAGTTAAAGCATTGATGAATGCAGAAAAAAATAATAAAATTAATATCGATTTAAGTGAACGTTTAGAGAATGATTTCATAAATTTATTGTATTCTTATCAACGTGATGGAATAGTTTTTGGTATTAAGCGTGATGGAAAATGCTTGATAGCGGATGATATGGGTCTTGGTAAGACGGTTCAAGCTATTGGTTTAGCAAAATGGTTTAGAGAAGATTGGCCTTTGATCATTGTTTGTCCAGCTTCATTGCGAGAACAATGGAAACAAAGCTTTTTAAGATGGGTTCCCAAATTATTGGCTGAAGACATTTTCATCGTGGAAAATTGTAAAAATGAATTTCCCAATGTTTTGATCACGATTACAAGCTATGATCTAATAACAAGAATGCGAAATATTTTCACAATTGAAAAGAATCGTTTCTACAAAATGATTATTTTAGATGAAAGTCATTACATAAAATCAGATTTTTCCAAACGAACTTCAACTGTGGCGTTGATCGCCAAAAATTGTAATCGCGTTGTTTTACTTTCTGGTACACCTGTGTTATCAAAACCAATCGGTTAGTCATTAAACATGAGATGGAAAGTCATTCATATTTTTTTAATTATTTATTTTAGAACTTTTTTGTCAGCTCAACATTATTGATAGCGATCTTTTTCCGAGTAAACATGGATTTGGAGTCCGTTACTGTAATGCCTTTCAAAAAAAATTTTTTAAACAAGGAAAAGGACCTGTATTGGTCTGGGATTACACTGGAGCTAATAATTTAGAAGAATTTAAAATTTTATTAGAAAGCACTCTTATGATTCGTAGACTCAAAAAAAGTGTTCTTAATGAGTTGCCTTCGAAAAGTAGAGAAATGGTAAACCTTTTTAAATTTTAAATTCTCATATATTTTCATCAATTAAAATTTTTGTTTAAGATTTATTTGAGCAACAAAACTGATGCAAATTGGCAAAAATATTTTGAAAAATTCAAAAATCTCAATAAATCACGAAAGTTTCAATTTTCTGACACATCTCCAATTTTTTTCTTTGTTTGCCAAATCTGTTAAAGCCAAATCACCAGTCGTAAAAGAGTATTTATCTGATCTTCTTGAAAGCGATATCAAGTTTATTTGTTTTTGTCATCATCAAACAATGATGGACGATATCGAAACAGTTTTAAATGAGAAAAAAATCAATCACATCCGAATCGATGGTACTACTTTGCCTTCATTACGTCAAACAGCTTGTGATGTATTTCAAAAAAATGAATCTTATCGTGTTGCACTTTTAAGTATAACTGCTTGCGCAACCGGTCTTAACTTGACCGCAGCTTCCCTCGTTGTTTTTGCAGAAGTATTTTGGAATCCTGGTGTTTTGGCTCAGGTTTATTTTTGTTTTATGTAAATTTTTGTTGATTTCACTTGAATTTCATTTTTAAAATTTAGGCTGAAGATCGAGTTCATCGAATTGGTCAAAAGCATCATGTTCGAGTGATTTATTTAATTGCGAAAGGAACTATTGATGAAATAATTTGGCCAATAATTAGCAAGAAACTAGAAATTTTAAACAAAGCAGGTCTCAGTAATGATAATATGAATTTGGATCCCTTGAAAATCGAAGACCAACAATTAATAACAGACTTCTTTGATGTTTTAAATCATGAGAGCAATATTCAAGAGATAATTTAGGTTTTTTAATTTTTTCTCATCAGTTGATTTTTTTTTTCTCTTCGATTGAATTGTATTTAATGGATACTGTAAATTAACTAAATTTTACAACTAATGTTTTTAAAAACAAAAGATTTTTTTTGAGAGAAAAATTAATTTTATAATGCAAAGTTTTAAAAATTAGATCTCAAGATGCGTCACAGTATAGGTAACATGGCTTCTTCATATAAAATATGGCTATAGCCATACTATATTATAGTATTAACAGCTTTAACACAAGATATTTTTTCAATTTTTGAAATGCGTTTTTGCCTTCAGCTTTCCAATTACATGTTTTTTTACAAATCGGTTATAGGCGATCTTATCATGCCGTGACTCTGGATATATCGGCTAAGATTCTCTGTTCCCAAGAAACTTTGTAACTCTTTTACTGATTTTTGTGATAAATAGTTCTTAATAGCTTGTATATTTTGCTAACATGGTTAGACTGTATAGGAATTTTATGCCCAAGATAATTAAAGTTTGAGCAAATCGACACATCTTAAACTTAAGTACAATTTTTTTGTCATTGAAGGCTTTTAAAGTTTGTCTAAAACATGTTTTAATTGATCGTCAAAATTTGTGTGAATAAATTATATCATCAACGCAATTTTCAGCGCTAATAAGCTTTGTTGATAATGATACGTAAAGTTCTTTGAAAAATTGCTGCAGTGTTTTTCAGACCAAATGATATTACTAGCCATAATGCTCAGTTTTTTTTTTTAAAAAGTTGTTTCAAGAATGTCTCTAATATTTATGCGAACGTGCCAGGAACCCGAAGCTATATCTAGTGATGTAAAATATTTTGTATTACTCAATTTGTCCAAAACGTCGTCAAGCCGTGGTATTGGTTGATAATCAGGTGTAGTTAGGGCATTAAGTTTTTGAAAATCAATACAAAGGCGTGTTTTCTTTTTTGCCAATTGGCAAATAATTTCTCGATTTGCTGATCAATAACGAATTTTTCTTGATGAGATGTTTGGTATGGTTTCATCTGAATTAGTACGTGATCGTTTAACTGAATACGATGTTTTCCGATTTTGATACACCAAAGATCTACCGCATCAAATGTTGGAAGCATTAATGAGAATCTGCAAGCCATGATTTTGCTCGGTGCAGAGATCTTGGTTTGATTTTTTTGTTCTATTTGTTTAATGTTTGATTGTTTTTTTTATATTTTTGATTAGAATTTAAATTTTTAGTAGTTTACTTTTATCGAGTCTAATTAATAATTGAGTCGACATATTCGCGATTACGTAGGCTCGGATAATGCAAGAAACGTATACGTTTTTTAGTCTACAACCACTAAGTTAGTGGATTAATCAAACTGTTGAATTTCTATTGTAGAGTTTTTAATCAATTGACTTTTTAAACGGTGATATAGTTTTTTGTTGATACAAATTATACTAGCTCTTGTGTCAAGTTATCTCAAACTTTAATTTTTTTTATATAAGCTTAACGGACCATTAAGGTCCAAGAGTTAGAGATAATTAACAGAATTTTTCTGCATCACTTTATCCTGGCTTGGGACAGACACAGGCTAGCCTGTGGCGGTGACTGATGTTTTCAAAACCTGACCGTACTGCGAATGTGTTTTCAGTAGGCCAGAATTCTACCAAAGGTATGTCTGGATAGGAGATTGTTCCAAAGTCCTCGTCTTCCCCTCAGAAAAAATTCTGAACAAAGATTCAAAAATTCTTCTGAGACTCGAAATCGGGACTAACTAAAGCATGCAGGCCTGTTCTAACCACTTCACTACAGGCACTTTAACCTAAGTATAATTACGTAAATCAAACGGTTCAGATAAATAAATTCGCTAAGTTAGCAGACACGCTTTTTGGATGTGTTTGATTGATCGTGATGTGATTTGCATTGCAGAGGACCTTGGAGTGAAGTTTTCTACAAAAACAATGAAATTTTGATAATTAATTTTCGGTAATAAATGGTTTTTCCACACTAAATATTTTTGATTATTTTTTTCGATTTCTAAACGTTTGAATGGTTTTTTTGTTTTTAAATCATTTTTTTTTTTTTTTTTTGATAATGTTCAATTTTTGCAACATGTACGTCAAGAGCTTTGAGAATATCGTTCGAATTATTAGTCGGTTTTGTTTTATAGAATTGGACAACTAATAAAAGATTTAGAAATTTTTCTTTAATTTCAAGGTTTATAATACATTCTTGAAAAAGTGATTTATCAATTTTTTTTTTAAAAGAATCCGTTAGAGAAGATTAGAAGATGCCATCCATTTCAATAACATTGTCTTGAGTTTTTGATTTTTTATATCATCGATTAAGGCATTTCTTTATATACAAAGAACTATAGATTAAAGACTATAGTGTTTCATCGCCATATTCTCTGTCAAAAATAGTACTTATTCAAAGTTGCTTATCACCAGATAGTGTCTTATGATGGGAGTTTAGTCGTTACATATGCTTATATATATAAATTTATTAATAATAATAATAGTAATTTCCAAACTTAAATTAACAGCAAAAATGATGAAGAAAAGTTATATTCAAAAGTTAACTTTCTAAGTTTCAAATTAAAACGAATTATTCTTGCCACAATAGTTTTTAGCCTTGAGAACAATATTATTTTTTGAATATTTGCGTGCTTCTTTAAATGTTTCAATTTTCCTTAAATGTTTAATTGAATTTCAAAATTTTTTTTCAAACAAGTAAAATGTAAAAGAAATCCTATTTGAAAAAAATTTACATTAGAATTTTACATTGTTATTCTTGCTAAAGAATAACAAATAAAGTTATAAAAACAAATTTAGATAGAAAATAAATTATTATTTGAGTAAGTTTAATACCTCGATCATATAATTTTATAAAATTATATTTTTTTAAACATAATAGTTTTTAAAACAGAACCATAGTAAAAACTTTTAGTTTTTTGACTAGTTTATGGAATATATTAATAAACAACTGAAACAACTCAAACTATTTCAAAAACATAATTGATAACATTTTTTGAAAATTTCAAAACAATTGAGAAATTTGTAAAAATACAAATACTTCCACATCAACATCATTTTGGTGGCATAATGAAATTAATAGATTAACTGAAAATCTGTATGTCAGTTTCATGTTTATAAACAAAAAAAAACTGATAAACTTCCATACTACATGTGTGATCTTTTGACTTTTTTTAAATTCGTTCAGGAACTCGCTCTAATGTTCCAAATTATAGGTCAAAAGTTTTGTTGCTAGTGGCGCCACATTATTTATTAAAGGACTTGCTGGTTGTTGACCAGCTGATGAGTGAACAAAAACAAAAACGTACGTAGTTGTTTTTGTTGTTGTTTGAGATCTGTGTTTCAGAACTTAAAAGAGTAAAAGAAAGTCATGTGTGTTGAGCAAACTCATTGCGCGTCAACACTCCCTCTGCGACGTTATTTTTTGCTTGCTTGTGTTTGATGATATTTCAAGCAAACTTGTCTTCTGTTGTATATTGTCGTATTAAATGTCTGTATTATTCTTTTGCACTTCACTCTCGTATTTGTGCCCACCGTCACTTTATTTTCGCTATTTTTGTGTTCTCTTTCTGTTTGTGTTGTATGCTTTGCTACAGCAAACTTAGACACACTTATCCCACACATCAATAGTTTTTTCCATAGATTTATATAAATTAGTAGACCTTCGTCGTTTTTTCCTTTCGTTCTTTTATTTTTCATCGTCACAAGGTCCTGGCCTCTCAATGTTTATCAACAATAGAAACATCAATTTCGTCAGCTAGATTTTCGAACCAAATTTATTGTTTTTAAAAATTTTTTCAAAAAAATCAAGTTTTCGAAAGTATTAAATGCAGTTTAGTAAAAGTAATAACCATTTTCCAAAGGAATAGGTTGATGGATGAATAAAATATGAATATCTGATAATCTCATTATTCAGATATTGGCTTGTTTGTTCTCTAAATAAAATTCAAACTATCCTAAAACAGAGTGAAAAAGATTGGTGTTTCCATCTAATAGAATTCACAGCTGGAATTCGTTTTTTCTAATTCTGTTATGTTATTTCGTTTACGCAAGATTAATTTGATTACTATTTCTGATTAAACATCATTTCTGAAATTTCGTCAAAATAAATTTTCAAGAAGTTTTTCAATGTAAGTTTTCAAACTCAATTTATAAATTGAGAACAAGTTTATAATTTTCTAATTTAAAGCTTGAAATCTTTTGGTAATCAGTTGAAAAAATCAGGTACAATGTCTTCGCCTTCAGCTGGAAAACGTCGCATGGACACTGATGTTTTAAAACTGTGAGTTTTATTTTATTATAATTACTATTTTTAATTAATCTTTGATTTAACTCGAAATAGTATTGAATCTAAACATGAAGTTACTATCCTTGGAGGTCTTAATGAGTTCTGTGTAAAATTCTTTGGTCCTAAAGGCAGTAAATAAAAATTCACTTGATAAACTTTTTTACTGAATTGTTTTTTGTTTGGCAGCATCATATGAGGGAGGAGTGTGGAAAGTTCGAGTTGATCTTCCAGAGAAATATCCTTTCAAATCTCCATCAATTGGGTTCATGAATAAAATTTACCACCCAAATATAGATGAAGTGTAGGTCTTTTTATTGTATTGAATATTTTAGCTTTTTTTTTTGTTTAGTTCGGGTACAGTTTGCTTGGATGTTATCAATCAAGCTTGGACAGCTTTATATGATTTATCAAACATTTTTGAATCGTTTTTACCTCAGCTTCTAACTTACCCCAATCCTATAGATCCACTAAACGGTGATGCAGCCGCAATGTATTTACATAAGCCTGAAGAATATAAAAGAAAAGTTCGAGGTAAGTTTTCATTTTCAAACTTTTGTGAGACTCAATTTTTTTTTACGCAGATTATGTAAAAAAATATGCCACTGAAGATGCCCTTCGAGATCAAGAAGAAGACTCTGATTCAAGTGAGAGTACAATGAGTGATTTTAGTGACGATGAAACTAAAGATATGGAACTTTAACAATATTCTAGAAAACATGTTTAATTTTGTTAATTGTGTTTATATGTTTATCAATTTTACCTTTATTCGTTATTTTATTTTTACTATAATATTTCTTTTTCCACCAACAATATACATAATTTGAATATTTGAAATTTGATTTGAATTCAGATTGTTTAAATTTTGTTCGAAAAGCTTTTTGGGAAAAAATCGTTTGCAAGTTTTTAGACTTGAAAAAATTTGATCAACTTTAAAGAAAATTGTTTCAATAATTCAACTTAACAGTTGCAATAATTTTTTAATATAAAAAAGTAAATATGGAAAAAACTGAAAACTAAAGCAAACTAGAATTGAATTTTATCATATTTTTTTTGTGTAAAATTATGAAAACTAATTTTGTTTCGGTTATATTTTTTTTTGTAAACTCTGGAAATTTCATTATATTTACTTATTCACCATAAATATATGTCTGTGTTAATACTTTTGTTTTTGTATTTTCATAATTTTGATTGAATTATTATATACAAATTGTGAATTAGTTTTCATTTTTTGATCACTCACGAATGTGTAGAATGGTATAGAGAAAGTAATTAAGAACAAAACTCCAGTTTCTCTGTCTACAAGTTTTTTATATCAATTAATATTCATTTGCTTATGTAAATATTTTGTATATTTTTTTTTTTTGATTATTTGTGACTCAATCAGGTTATTTTAGTTTAAAACATTAAAGCGATAGTTATTGTATGTTTTGTAGAAAAGTTTTTTCAAAAAAAAAATTTATTCTTGTTTTCTTAGAGAAAAAAAAATTCCCAAAAACTAAACAGTTTTAATAAGCAAAATTTAATACATTAGGCGATGATACAAAGCCATTTAAAGGTCCTGATTCTACTATAGTATATAAATATAATAATTGAGGTGATTTGAAAGTTAGAAAGAAAATCTTTTGTTTTCAAAAATGTAACAAGCTTTTCAGAATTGGCTTTTTCTAATATTAGGATGTATTAAAAAAAATGACCGTTTTTTATTATGTTTAGATTTCATGAAGATTATAAATTTCAATCTTGTTTATTGTTCACCAACGACGCTCTCTTGTAAAGACATATTTCAAGATAATTTAAAAACATTTTACTGGCTCTTAAAAAATTAGCTTTAATTTTTGTCTTGAAAAGTAAAAGCGCTCATAATCTATAAAATTTTGATGATTTTAAAAGATTGCTGAAAAAAACTTTTGTGCTGCCTAATCAATTCATCAGATGTAAATATTGAAAAAGTAGATGTTCTGGACCAATGCATCGCGCGGCATCAATTTGAGAAACTCTATAAAAGAAAAATATAATTTGGGCGATTACTACTAGATCTTAAATTTTTTTTAGATTGCTTAGAAATGATTTTTGATAGTTTAAAAAAAGAATAGTTCTAAACTTTCGTTTATTTTAGTAAGAAAAAAAACATCATGTTTTTGAAAAAACAATCATTTTTCACGATACATCCTAATATTTATCAACAAAATTCAAATAATTATCCAAATTAAAACGCAAGCCCTTCAACACTCTTACTGTTTTTTTTTTGCTAAAACTTGATTTGTTTTAAAATTCCATGAATAATTTTCATTTTGAATAAATTTACGTAAATAACTTGATTTTTTTCGATAGAAATTCTTAGCCTGACAAAATATTTCAATTAGATAGATGTTTCTATCAAATTTACTGAGCCTTTTTATTGCTTCATTCTTATGTCATCCACACAAGAACTGCTGACCAGTGTAAAAACGTATTTCTTTAATAAAAATTTTAGTAAAAGCATATTGTAATTTATAGAAAATGTTTTTGAACACAATAACATGAAAGAAGATACGTCCTTTTTGAAAAACTTTTCAAGTCTTAAAGTCCTTCGTGTTTCAATTTAAAAGATTTGTTTTTCACAGTTACCCAATGGCTCAATTCATCAAAAAGGTTTCAAAAGATATAATTTGATTGAAAAAAGTTTAATAATTTTTTATAGTCTACTGGACTCACTGGCCTCAAAGTCGTCAAAAATCCTCACGACGTGAAATTTTTTTTTTGTTTTAACTTTTGTTTAAAATTTTGTTTTTCAGGAGCTAGTTAGTGTTTTTAATAAAATTATTAAAACATTAAACGAAATGCCAGATCATTCTGCTTACAAACGATATACGATGACTACTGTCAATGAAAGACTTCAAATTGTTCAATCAGTTATTTAATGTTTATGTTTTTTTTATATTGATTTTTTTTAATAGGAAAAAGATTTCACTCAAATAGAGAAAAAAATTAATTGTGGACAATGTGAGGAATTATTGGTTCAAGCTAAAAATGAATTATCGTTAGCTCGTCGTTTTCTAATTGATAAACCATGGGAAACGACAATTAAGGCTCCAAAAAATCAGTGGAAATGGCCCATTTGAACAAACTTTTATTGAAAATTTGATTTGTAATTAAATAAGATTTAGCCTTTGATCACAGCAATCGGTTTCAATTTGATACATTTTTTGCTAATTCCTGCCATATGGCATGTATCCACAACATCTGTCACATTTTTGTAAGATTCTGGAGCTTCTTCCATCACTAATTTTGGTGAAGCTACTCGAATAGAAATTCCTTTAGCACTTAAATCTTCAAGAACAGCTTGATAATCAAGGTTTCTTCTTGATTTAGCTCTAGACAGAGCTCTTCCAGCTCCATGGCACGTTGAACCAAATGTTTCTTTCATTCCGATTTCTGTTCCAGTTAAAACATAACTACAAGTGCCCATTGTTCCCCCAATAAGAATTGGTTGTCCAGTCAACTAATTTTTTTAAACAATCATTATCTAATTTTTTTTTTTTGAAAAATATTACTTGATAGTCTACTGGAATCAATGGATGATGAGGAGGAAACGCTCTTGTAGAACCTTTTCGATGAACCAATAAAGTTTTAGGTTTTCCATCAACAATATGTTCTTCAACTTTAGCTATATTATGAGAAACATCATAAATTAATTGAATATCCAAATCATCAGGTGTTGAATTGAAAGTTTTTGCTAATGCTTGACGAGTCAAAAATGTCATGCTGCTCCGATTTACCCAGGCAAAATTAGCTGCTGCTGCCATGCTTTTCAAATAGTTTTGGCCTTCTGTTGAGTTTATATAAGCACATGCTAATTGTCTATCATTCACTTGAATTTGATCGCGTTTCATAGCTTTTTCCATTTCCAATAAGGCATCAGTTGCTACTTGATGTCCAAAACCTCGACTTCCGCTGTGAATCATGATACATACTTGCCCTAGAGATTCTATACCCATTTTAGAAGCATTATATTTATCGAAAATTTCTTCAACGACTTGAATTTCAGCATAATGATTGCCTGCGCCCAATGTTCCAAGTTGAGGTAATCCTCTTTTTTTAGCTTTAAGTGAAACTTTACTTGGGTCAGCATTGAGCATTCGTCCATATTCTTCGCAATGTTCTTTATCTTCAGCCCAAGCATAACCTTCTCGAAGCGACCAATCAACTCCCATCTCAAGAGCTTCTTCTAAATCTTTTGCGTTCATTGGAATTATGCCTTTGGATCCAACTCCAACAGGAATATGATCAAAAAGAGACTGTGCAATTTGTTCTTTGAGGGGCTGAACATCCTTTTCAAATAAATTAGTTCTGAGCAATCGTACGCCACAATTTATATCAAAACCAACACCGCCCGGAGACACGATAGCCTTTGAATCAGCCATATCAAAAGCTGCCATGTTTCCAATAGCAAATCCATAACCAGAATGAATATCTGGTAAACCTATTGATTTTCCAACAATTCCTGGTAAAGCAGCAACGTTCGCTATTTGCTTAATTCCTGGCAAAAAGCCACCAATACCACCAGAAGTACAGGATGCTCGAAGTTCGTCAAACATAAGTTTTTCTAAAAACTTATTCACGTAAAATACCCCTTCTACCTAGAATCAGAGAAATTAAAATAATTTTTTTTATAAAAACTGATTACTTTCATATTTGGTACAAATCCTTTTTTTATCGTCCAGGAATTTTGATTTTTTTTCTCCAAAAACTGTATTTCTTCTTCATATGTTCTGCCCATTTAAAAAAAATAACTAAAAATAACAATTTTGAAAAATAGAAAATCTGTTTAGAGATATGTTATTATATTATATTATAATATTACTAAATTGTTTAATTTTATCTAATTTAAATTTTTTTATATCAAATTTGAAAGCACAACTTGAAATTTCTGCTATTTCTACTTGAGTTATATGAAAACTCCAGTAATACAACCAAGCTTACCCATATTTAAACGATATCAATTGTAGCCTTAACTTATCCTTATCTCGCTATCTTTATATCAAAAATTTTTCAAATAACTCTTTTTCAAAATTATTTTTTAAAATAATTTTTTAATTCAATATTTTTGTTTTTTTTTAATATAAAAATGAATATTTTTGAAATTAGATATTTTAGCCTTCGAAAATCATAAAAAAAAATTTTTCATCAGTAAATTTTTTTCTCTATATCAGGCAACATTATTGACCAGATTTGGCCCTCGAAGTGATTTCATCTGGCATTTGTAAAAATTTTCAAACCTAATTAAACATAAATCTCGGAAAGCTTTTTAAGGTTTGAAACGTATTAATGGAACTATTTACTCAAAATTTAATTCATAATTATCAGAATAAATTTAAATTTTCAAAACTTTGATTTAAAAAAACAAAAAGTTTGCAAACAACATTTTAACAATGCAAACAATGTTTAAAAAAAATCAGAATTTTTTTTAATTTCTATTCTTGCTTTGTAATAACGTAACGCGCATGTGATTTGACCAATCTATACTCGCAACAACCATTAAGTCATATTTGTTAAATTCAAACTCAAATTTTTACCAAAACAATTGTTTTAATGAAAAATAAAAATATGTTCAAACAGTTTTTGAAAGGATTTGAAAGAACATTCTTTTGTTTAACATTATTAACAAATCTTCACTTGTCATATGAACAGGTCGACATTTGGAATGAATCGGAAACAAACAGCATTAGTTCATCGACGCCATCATATCATTCAATAAATAATCCAAAAGTTTTTAATATTGGGGCTATCCTTAGTGAGCCTCAACATATTTTGGCTTTTATAAAGGTTTTAAAATTTCATTTTTTTTAAACTGTTTCTTTAATTTTTTTTTTCTAGGAAATCGAATATATTAACAATAAAACTTTTTTGTTTGAAGGTTTAGCTTGTTTTTTTACTTTTGAAATGTTTTTGTAAAGTAAAATAAGTTTTTTAATATTTCGAGACTTTAAAATTTAAATTTCGAGTTCAAATTTAAACTCGTCTGATCAAGCTTTTTATATAATTTTTAAATAATTCGTTATTTTAGTTTTCGGTTTGTGATATTTATTAAGAATATAATATATTATATATAGTTTATGAAGTAAAGCTTCAATTCATTTTTTGAACAAAAATTGGATTTTTTAAACTTTTAAGAACGAAATTTTTTTCAAAAACTTGAATATAAATTTTTAATTTTTAAAGGTTTCAAGTTAAAAGCAAAAGCTTTTGAAATGTCTCGCAACCCAATCAAAACTGCCAGAGATGTTTGTGATAAGCTTATTTCAACAGAGGTTTTATACAAACTCAATTTTCAAAATTTGAAAAATTTGTTTATTAGATTTATGCCGTTATTGTTTCTCACCCTAAAGACGGCGAACAATCTCCAGCTTCTGTATCATTTACTTGTGGTATGTTTTAATGTCTTTAATGTATTTATATTAATATTTTGTATTTATATTTTAATATTTATATAAATTTTCCAACATTAATGAATTTTAAGGATTTTACAATATTCCAGGTCAATATTTTATTAAATCTGATTAATTAAAAATAATATTCAATTCAATAAGTGATTGGAATATCGAATCGAGACAGTAGCCTTTCAAATAAAAATCTGCATTCATCTTTTCTCAGAACTTTGTGAGTTAAATCAAAAATAAAAAAACTTTAAAACTGAAATTTAACATGTTGCTATAATCTATACTATAGATTCTATAGACAATTTTTTCATACTAAATTTTAAAAATATTAAAAATAATTTATTACAGGTTTTAGAATAAATTAGTTTATTAAAAATTTATTTTTTTTATATTTAAATTAATGAAATTTCAATAAATTTTAATCATAAGATCTCCATATTCACATCAAGCAGACGTTTGGATTGAAATTTTAATGTTTCTTGAATACAAAAGCGTTGTTGTGATTCATAGTTCAGATAGTGATGGTCTTGCAACTTTAAATCGATTTCAAAATTTTGCGGATAAGCTTAATAGTGATTAAAAAATTAATGATGACAAATTCACTAATGTTTTTAAATAGTTAAGATTGAAACTGTCATAGAATATGAACCTGGACTGTCGAATATCATAAACGATTTAAAAAATGTCCGAGAAAACTATTATTGTCGCGTATTCATTTTGTATGCCAATTCCAAAGACGCAGAAAGATATTTTTCAGAAATAAAAAATCTTCGAATGGATCAAGCTGATTACGTTTGGATTGTTTCAGAGCAAGTAAGTTTTTTTGTTATACATTTAACTTGAAAGACCTAAAACTCGAACATCAAGGCTTTAAATGCACAGAACAGATTCGAAGGAGTTTTATCCATGAAATTGAAATTATCTGAAGAGAAGTTAATGATTGAAGATAGTGTAGGGATTTTTGCGAACGCCATCAAAAAAATTTACGCACACAATATTACAAAACCTCCTACAGATTGTCGTCAAACAATGCCAATCAAATGGCCTACTGGTCATTTATTGTATGATTACCTCAAGAAACAAACTTACACTGGTCGCAGTCGGCGAATCGCCTTTGATGATTCAGGTGATCGATTGTTTTCTGAATATGATATTTTAAATATAGTAAACAACACTGAGATCAGCATTGGAAAGTATTCTTTTGATGAAGAGAAGCTCAAAATGAAACTCCACTTGCAAACACATCAAATTAAGTGGCCTGGGAATTCATCACAGAAACCTTTAGGTATTTTCATGTTACATTGGAAAATGTTTATTATTTTAATTATTAAAAACTTGATTATTTCTAGGTTATTATGTTCCTAAAAATTTAAAAATAAGCACATTATCTGAAAAACCATTTACTTGGGCTAAACCAATCAAAATTCCCACGAATGCACTGAGCCAAAAATTTTTGTCCTAAATTAAATTCTACTACAAACTTTTACGAAAATTATTGTTGTGAAGGATACTGTATTGATTTGCTTCGAGAATTAGCACGCAAATTAAATTTTACATATGAACTGGAATTAGTAAATGATGGGCAATACGGAAATCTTCAATGGGTTGATGAAAGCAAACCAAGAATTTGGACTGGATTAGTAGGAGAGTTAGTGAACAAAAAAGTTGACATGGTCGTTGCTCCACTAACAGCCAATCCTGAACGAAGTCAAGTCATTTCTTTTTCCAAGCCTTTCAAGTACGAAGGTATCACTATTTTACAGAAGCGACAACCAAGAAAAGCAACTCTAGCTTCGTTTTTGCAACCATTTCATAATAAATTATGGCTTTTGGGTAAAAAAATCTTCCAAAAGTTCAAAAAACTTATTTTTTTATCTAATTCTTCAACTTAGTTTTAGTATCGGTTCATGTGGTAGCATTAGCTTTATATCTTCTTGATAAATTCAGCCCTTTTGGTGGATACAAAAAAAAAGACAATTTTAACATTGAAGATGGATCTTTAGAATTTTCTAGTGCTATTTGGTTTTCTTGGGGTGTTTTGCTTAACAGTGGAATTGGAGAACGTAAGTTTTATTTTTTATCACAAAAATAACAGCACAAAATAATCAGAAGTTGAAATCAATCAAATATAAATTAGTTATGTAAGCTTAATTCACTATATTTTAGCTCAATCCTTTGAAAAATTTGTTTTTTTTAATAAATTTTATTTCAATTTATTAATACATGTATTGGTTTAATAGATTGATTTTAATTTAAAAGTTAATGGGTTTTTATAGTATTTATTATAGTATTTAATATTAATGATCTTATTATAATTAACACAATTATTACTGAAAACTCAAAGATTAAACCAATGATACGTCACAAACATATATTGTATATATTAATATTATTAATCTACTAAAATTTTTTATTTATTTGCTTATAGCGATAAAAAACTTTTAAATTTGAGATTTTATTTTTGCATCTTTTTTAATGATTTTAGGTGCTCTTACATTAAGCCATAAATAAATTCTTTGAACTTTATTGCCAAAAATTGACACTGTTTAGTATACTATATATATTATGATAATGTATAGTTTTAATAATTATCATAATGAATTAAGTTAAGCCTTAGTTTATTAATACGTTGATGGTCATTCTGTAGCCGTCAAAGCTACATATCAACATGTAACTTTTTTGTATCCATCAATGTGTTAATAAAACATTGTAAAGGCCACAGCTAGTAAAAGCAACTTTGGAATATTGAGACCACAATGTAAATATAAAATACTAAGCTCGACTATATCGTCAAAGTGCGTGTTTTTCAAAACCAATCCTTAGTGCAACAAAATGACGAAGAATTGACAAATAAAACAAGACATGATTCTCTAGCACAATTGCTCAAAGATACTCTAAAATTTAATGGAAAACTAGAATCTTGGCATGAATTTTACAACTCCTTTAAAGTTCTGGTTCACGACAACATTTGCATCTTAAGCATCATAAACATTTTTACATCTGGTACGAACAAATTGTCGCCGTGGCCCAAACTTTCTTATTGGCATTTCAATAAACAGGAAGATTAATGATCAAATCAGCTAGCGGCCATAAAGCAGCGAAAGATTTTTTTTGTAGCAATTCTTCTGGCGATCATATTATGAAGCCTATTATTATTAGTTATTAACAAATCCATGAGACTACTTGTTTAAACCAGTGATCCTCAACTTTCGGTTTACGAACCCTCTCTCAGGCCGGCGATATTAATTAAAGCCATAACGGAATAATGAGAAATATACTTGATTGGTTCGGTGCAATAACTAATAATAATAGGCTTCATAATATTATCGCCAGAAGAATTGCTACAAAAAAAATCTTTCGCTGCTTTATGGCCGCTAGCTGATTTGTTATGTTTTGCTAAAAACATCATCACAACATATCCTCACAGGCATTATAGTCCGGTTTCATCAGTTTTGAAAACTTGATCAGAACTGTAAAAATTTTTGGCAATAATTTCAAATTTTAATTTGTGTGTTGAAAAAGTAGCGTGTAAAACAGGAAGGGATAAGTGTATTTATCTTTTTTGTATATTATCATGTCCCATATAGGGGTTGATTATAATCGCTGTGTCAGGCAACTTTTGACACAAGAGCAGCATCGTTTTTAATTCTTTCGAGATGAGTTTTTTTCTTGAACCAGCAGCCTTCTTAGCCCAATCATCACTAGATGCTCTCAGAAGACAATATTAAAAGTGCTATGTTTTTAAAATGACAGAAATAATTAATTTTCACCTTATTTGACTTATCCTAAAAATCTTGGTTGTTACATTATTTAGACTTTTTTCATAATTGCAAGCTTTTTGTAAATGTTCATTGCAAGTGAATAAAAAATAGTTTAATTAAAAGTATTGAAAATTCTTGCAATTAAAAAAAAAAATACTTGGTTTTAAGAAATTTTCATTGTATTATTCTTTTGATTCATATAATTACAGAAAAACATTCAAATTTATTTCGCATCTAATTAGATATTTATTGATAAGTGATTTTTTTTCTCAAAACTTAATCTTCAAGTTTTCGCAACCTTCTTATATCTAGAAAAACAATTTTGGATGACTGTTTTAAAGTCAATATTTAAATTCCTTACTTTTTTTCCTTTAGGAACTCCTAAAAGTTTTAGTGCTAGAGTTTTGGGAATGGTTTGGTAATTTAAGAATATTATCAACCATAATAAATTTTTAAAAATTATTATTAAGGGCTGGATTTGCAATGATTGTTGTCGCTTCATATACGGCAAATTTAGCCGCGTTTCTTGTGCTCAACCCAAGAGATGATCATACTTTAACTGGTATAGAAGACTCAAGATTACGTAATCCTACTGAAAGCTTCACTTTTGCCACAGTTAAAGGAAGTGCTGTGGAAATGTTTTTTCGAAGCCAAGTTCACTTGTTTAATGCTTACCGAACAATGGAAGAAACAAATCAAAATAGTCCAGAAGAAGCAATCGATGCCATAAAAAGAGGTATTTTATTTATAAATAAAATATAATTTAATGAAGTTTTTAGGCGAACTTGATGCTTTTATTTGGGATTCACCTCGTTTGGAATATGAGGCTTCACAAGATTGTGAATTAGTTCTATCGGGAGAGCTTTTTGGCAGGTCTGGCTACGGCATAGGGCTGCAAAAAAATAGTTTTTGGACAAACGAAGTTACTTTAGCTTTACTTCAAATGCATGAAAGTGGATTCATGGAATCTTTAGATAATAAATGGATTCTTTCTAGTGAAAAAGATTGTGAAGGAAAAATTGAGCACTTTCCTTACACACTGGGCATGAAAAACATGGCAGGAGTATTCATTTTAGTTTCCATAGGAATCATTAGTGCTTTTGGACTAATTATAATAGAAATAATTTACAAAAAAAGAAAAGCTCGAAAAATGAAAAGACTTTTGATTGCCAAAAAAATGGCTTATCGATGGATAATCAAAGTAAAAGTGAGTGAAAAAAATAAAAATTTATTTAGTTGATTTTTTTTTTAGCGAAACCATAAACGATATATGAAATCATCAAAAAAAATTTGTTCTTCGACAATAAAAAAAAATGACAATTCATGCAAAAATAATTTTGGTTATTATTCCATTCCTCCTCCACCTCCACCACCGCGTGTTTTCACCCAGCGTCCAACATCAGATTTGTACAAACAAAGAACAGCACAACAAAAAATTTACGAATATAAACAGCGAAATACTTTTGGGTATTATTAAGTTTTCAATTCAAATTTGAATTGTAAGAAATAAAAAGTTTAGACACTTGAAAACAAACATGTAACTATGACTTGAAAAACAATTTTAAAGTCAAAAACTGAAAACAATTAGTAAACAAACTTATTTTCAAGTTTGACTGAAAATTTTGTTGATCAAATCAATATAAATAATTAAAGAAAAAAAACAAATTAAAAAAATATTTCTCAACAATAAAAATTTGTCATGTAGAGCTAAATTGGTCCTTATATTCTGTGTAAGCCAAAGTTGATGGTGATTCATCAAAAGTTGGGTTGTTGGTATTGCACATTGCGAGTTTTCGCATTTGGCGAATAACAGCAGTGGCATTATAAGCTTGCTAAAACAAATTTTATTTCACAAATTTATTAGACATTTTTAAAATTATAAATCACCTTCCATTTTGTTTTAGCAAAATTCTTCTTCAGTTGTTCACTGACAGAACTATGAATATTGATTTCGCTAGCAGTATTGCCTGATATCCAAGGATGAGCTAAAGCTTTTTTGCATGTGTAGCGTTTTTCGACATCAACTAGAAAATTTCAAAAATGTACAAGATAATACTTAATTATAAGAATATACCACAAATAAGATGAAGAATAAAATCTTTGGCCGAATCTGATATTTCATCCCAATAAGGACTATCAAATTCAAAATCACCCTTCAAAATTTGAGCAAACAAGTTCGCATCGTTTTCATCATAAAAGGGTGGATATCCACAGAGTAGTATATAAGCTATAACTCCTATACTCCACACATCAACTGATTTTCCGTATGGTTTCTGCGCCAGTACCTAAGTTTTATCCTGATATTTTACTTATTTTATAAAAAAATTTATATTCATCAAACCTCAGGTGCTACATATCCTGGTGTGCCTAAAAAAAACAATTAATGAACTGCAGTGAAGCCCAAGTTTTTTTACTGACCGCAAGCAGTTGCCATCACTCCTGAATCTTCCATTTGGAAAGACCAAAATCGCTTATCATTATTTTAGAATCTTCATCCGAGCTATAATATAGCAAATTTTCTGGTTTGAGATCTCTGTGAACAACGCCCTGGGAATGCATGTAATCAACACCTTCGAGAATTTGTTTAATCAATAGACTAGCATCTTTTTCAGTATAACTTCCTTTTTCTACTATTCTGTCAAATAATTCTCCTCCTGTCACTCTTAAAAAATAAAATAAATTTGAAAAAAATAAAATTGAACAAAGCAGAATATTGAAATTTTATTCACATACAACTCCATAACTAAATAAACTTTAGAGCGATCTTCAAAAGTTTCAATCAATTGTACAATGTTTTGATGTTTTAATCTGAAAAATTCTTTAAAAACAAAAAGTTTTTTTTTAATAATGTTTACTTTCTTAAAACTTTTATTTCGTTGTCTAGCGAATCTTCTTTGCCTTTAAGAGCTTTTTTGTCTATACATTTGATAGCGACCATTTTACAAAGGTTTTGACGATTTTGTGCTAAATAAACTTGTGAAAATGCGCCTCTAAAAGAACAACATTCATTTAAAAAAAATCAAAATTTAAAATAGATTATTCAAAAAACTCACGTGCCAAGTAAATCTTTCAACTCATATTTATCTTCAACTCGAGACAACTCATTTATTTTACGAGTTTCATCATCAAAATTTTCAATTTTATTATCATTTTTTTTAGTATTACTCAACTGAGTGCTTGAAGAGTCTTTTATTTTTCCAAAAAGCGGCATTATTTCTGATTAATTGTCGAAAAACTATTGCACAAGTTTTAATTAACATTAGATTAATGATGAAAAATGAGATCAATGAAATGTTGATTTTAATAAAAAAATTATAAAATATTATTGAATAGTTTATAGTAAAAGTTAATTTTTTTTCAAAAAAAAAAATTTAAACTAATGTTTAAAACGCAACAAAAAAATATGAATGCATAATATAATGTGATAATTTATTTAATTTAAATTTTTCTTTTGAATAAAATCACAGAAATATTTTAAAACAGAAAAATGAGCAAAAAATTTAAAATTAAAATATACTATCAAAAAAGTTTGTCGAAGAAAGGAAATTTTTAAATGAAAAAGGCCTAACTTCGATAAATGTTTGTAATTATAGTTTTTCAATAAATAATAGCAACAATAATTGACGTCATTATCAATCGACGCTCATCATAATCAATAGTTGCTACTGAAAAAATAGAATAAACTAAAACAATTCATTAACTATAAAAAAAAAATTAAAGATGCGACGAATATTGATAGTAATTTTTCCATCTTCAATTTATATGAAATTAATTAAAAATTTAGATTTGTTAAATAAGTTTGTTTTAAAAATTAAATAATTTATGTTGGAAATGAATTAAAACTGGCGAATCTCAACAGTATCAAATTGCATTACTGGATATTCTTGTTGACATTTGAAAACAAGTAAGTATATAGAGAAGTTTATTCTTATATCTGAAAGAAATTAGACACCTTGAAAGTTATGGGTTTTATACTAAATTCGTTGCTATATTAGATGTGTAAAACGAAAACTATATTTCATTTATATAGAGGTATTTTTCTCGAATGCGTCACTGTGCATATTTAAAGATACTCAGGATAACGATAATAAAAATAAAAAAATAGAAAAGAAAAAAGAGCTTAGAAGTTTTGGGTATTTGAAACTTTACTGTCCATAAACTCAGTTTAAATATTAGTAATATTCAGAACAATTAATAAATGAAAAAAATATAAAACCATGATTTAATGTTAAAGTTGAGTTGGAAACTTGCTGTAAGTTTTATGTTATTGATTTATTTTCTCAGTTTTTCGTTAATTGAATTATTAATGTATTTTGATGAAAAAATTTAAAATTCTGTTGTTTTAGATTCAATATGAATCAATATAAAATTGAAAACATCGTATGAGCTTGAAACTTATGACACAGTCTAAATGATATTTTGATGATTAGAAAACAAGATTTGTTTTTTCATTCAGTTTAAATTTGGAGAATAAGGTCATTGAAACTGAGATAGCAATTGAAGGTCTTAAAATTTTTAATAAGTGAAAAATGAATGCTTTTTTAGAAAATATAAAAATATGGAAATTTAAGTGTTTTTAAATGTTAATACCCTAATTTAGGTGCTTAAAATACTCTTTTTTCAATACATAGGCGGAGACTCTTCAATATATTTTCACATAAATAGTTCAAAAAAACTCTCTGAGGTAGAAAAAGGCATATGTTTTTTTCAGTTATAAGGCGGAACGTTTTTGTCTACCAATCTTTTAATCGTGAATACCTTATACACGTTCAATTAGGGTAATACAGATTTAAGTTCAAATTAACATTAATATTTAAAATAATTTCAAACTAATATTAATAAAAATTACCGGAATAATTTCTAAATATTTGAAAAAAATTCTATTTAAGATAAATTTGTTTTTGACTATTTTAAATTTTTATTCTTTTAGCTATTTAAACTTTAAACCAATAAACACGGATAATAGATTATGTTTATAAAATTTAAACCTAAAACTTTTAACCAAAAATTTATATTTTCAAATTTAATCATAAGCTACTTAAAAAAATTGAATTATTTTCGTGTAAAAAAACGGAAAATGACTAATTATTGTAACTTTTGTGGAATTGACTTTATCATTTGAGCTTAAGCACAAAAACACTAGCATAGTATAAACCAGATTAATAGTTTATTTAATAAATGTCTCATTTTCGACTCAAAAAACCACATGCAATTTTTTAGATTTAGTTTGCCGGTAAATTTTACTGATATTTTTGTAAATAAATAAACCATGTTTAATAACGTTTTCACTACTCAAAAAACGGATTTGGAAAAGGTAGATCTATGTTTTTAATGAAGATTACTCTGAATTTGACTATTTTTTTGTAACAGAAAATAGCTAGAACTCTTTCTCTAGCTAATATGTTTCTTCAAAACAAACAATACAATGAAGCAAAAAGGCACGTCAACATATATATTTTTGTTTTTTTTTATTAAACTTAATTGAATTTTAGATATGTTGAGGAGGTTCTTGAAAAAAAACCTGATTCTAGTGAAGCTTACAAAGTTTTATCTAAAATAAATGAATGTTTGAATGAAAATGATCTCGCTATTCAAAATTATAAGAAAAGTTTAGACTTCAAAACTCGGCAAAGTTCTTTTTTAACTAACAATCATCTTTCTCCAACAAAGTTTTTAAACAATAGCATAAGCAATGAAACTTCTTTCCAAAATCATTCGAGTCAAGTGAGTTTTTTTCACCAAATATATTTCAGTATTGATATATATTGATTTTTAAAAATATTCATTTCACAATTATCAGGATTTCGCCAATGCAGAGAATTTGAAAGGTTTTGAAGAAATGATCAACTCAAAATTAGCATTTTTTGAAAATTCACTCACAAACTTTAATGAAAATTCTAAAAACGTCATGGTGTTATTAAAAAAAAATAATGATGGAATCGCATCATTGAAGGTAACTTTAGCCAAATAAATTTTTTTTGTATAAAGTTATTTTTTGTTATTTAGCAAACTCTTTTCGAACTCGGAAATAAAATTACTTCTATTGGAGAAAAACAAAATCAATTTGAGAAAAAGTTTTCAGCTCAAGCTAATATAAATAATGAATATTTGGCTGGCGAGTTCACCAAAGTTACTGAACAATTGCATGATATTTCAATTCATCTCGCTAAAAAAATAGATGATTTAGAAGAAAAAATTAATGAATCTAATTTTAATGAAACTTATGATGAAGAATATGAAGAAAGTCACAAAGATAAAATTGAAACAGGTAGAAAAACTGATCCATTCTCTAAATAATAATCAATTTATATGTAAATTAACAGATTATCAAAAACCATTAAAAGAAATGTTTACGTTCACAAAAAATGAATGGATTTGTGACGTTTGTTGTGTTCGAAATGATGACAGTTCAATTTGTGCTTCTTGTGAAGGGCCTCGAAAACAATCAGTACAAAAATCCCCAAATAATGAAATGATTTCCCAATCACAAAAAAATGATTTTCAATTTAAGTTTCCTCAATTTATTTCTACTAATAATCGAGAAACCAATTTGCCAGAAGTTCCAAAGTTAAATTTCGCAAACAATAATGTAAAAAACATTTCGGGTTCGGTTTCGAATTTTTCATTTTTAAAATCTGAATCTGAACCTTTATCAAATTCTACAACTAATTTAAGTAAAAATCAAGTTTTCAATCAACCAACAGCGCCTTTGAGTTTTAGCAATGAAAATTCTGATTCATCTTTTTCAACTTTCAATCTTTTTTCTGATCCTTCATTCACCATGAATACTATGAATTCAAGTTTTATTAATAAAAACTCTAAATCAGATACTTCCGTTAAAAACTTTAGCTTCTCAGATGCTTTGAAATCACTTGATACTTCTAAATTTTGTTTTTCAAGTAATTTAGCTTCTGAAAAAAATGAAAAAAATTTGTCTTTTGATTTAAATCAATCAGTTGAATTGCCTTGTGAAATTAGAGACGACTTAGTTTTGCCAAAAGTTAAACTACCGGATAATTATGAACATATAACTGGTGAAGAAAATGAAGTTGAAATTTTTCAAAGCACCCAAGTTAAACTTTACGTTTTTGTTAATAATGAATATAAAGAAAGAGGAGCTGGAGTCATCAAAATATTAAAAAATAAAGTCACATCGAAATTTCGTTTATTGATGAGAAGAGATCAAGTCTACAAAGTTTGCTTGAATTCATATCTCACCAATGATATTAAATTTGAAACAAAAAAAAAGTTTTTATTTTTTCAATGCATAGATTTCAGCGAAGAAAATCTATCACCGCAAACTTTTTTACTTAAATTTGTTGACATTCAAAGTTTGACAGATTTTAAGAATTTTATTGATAGTTTATTTTCACTCAATTTCAAAGAATTGAGTGATTCATTTCAGCGGGCTCAACAAAATGAAGGTTTTTTTTAATTCAAAAAAAAATCAAAAAAAACTATAATTTTTTTCTTATTTTTTTTAGACATTTCTAAAAATAAAAGTGACGAGGATTGTTTGATCGTTTTTGTTAAAGAGCCAAACCTGAGCACAAAGAGAAAATTGAAACTTTAAAATTACCTGTTAATTTTTATGATTACGAAGATAAAGCTCCTTGTGAAGGATGTTTGGGATGTAAAGTTGATGAAGTTTCTTGGAACGATTTAACTCAAGACAAGTCTGAAGAAAATAAAGTATGCCATTTGCTATACATGCATTTTTATTTAATCATTTTATTTCATAATCTAGTATTTTTTGGATTTGAAATTCCTCAAGATAAATTTGATACTATTCAATTTGACAAAAAATCAACTGAAGAAGAAAAAAATAGTAATTTTATTAGGTTTTGAATTTTATCTAAAATAATTTTTCTAGGTTTTATTTCTGAAAAAAGTAAACTTTTGCCCCAAGATTACAAACACATTACAGGTGAAGAAAATGAAGAAATCGTTTTTGAAGAGAGAGCAAAACTTTTTCGTTTTGTTAAAGAAACGAATGAATTCAAAGAACGCGGAGTAGGTCAAATTAAAATTCTTAGAAATAATCAAACAGGTAGTTTATTTTTAAGTTAGATTATTCGAAATTTATCTATTATTTTTTAGATGATTATCGACTTTTGATGAGACGGGACATAATATTGAACATCATTTGTAATCATAAATTATCACCTCTTCTGTCTTTTAAAGAAAAAACCCTCAATTCTATAATATGGGCTTGCCGAGATTATTCTGAAACTGAAAAAGATGAGATATTTTTGCTTAAATTCAAAGTAATTTTTTAAATAGAGTTTTATGCTATTAATATCAATTTAAATTTTTTTCTCAACAGGATTCAGAAAAAAAACAAAGTTTTCTAAAAAGTGTTGATCTTTTTTCTAAAAAAAAATTTCTTAATTTTACATTCATTGCGTTCTGAATGGCATGAAATGTTTCACTTTTTTCTAATTTTTTTAAATTTTCAATTAAATATTTTTTAAATATTCAATTAAATTTAAATTTATCAATCTAATTTAAAAAATTAATGACCACAAAAATTATGAAACAAGGTGTATAATAGAAAAAATTTAAAAAATTTCAGAATAAGAAGCATTTTTCATCTTTATTGATTTAGTGAATAAGTAATACCCATTTTCCCATCTATCCCGCATCTTGCATCTTTTGTTTTTCAGCAACAATCTTTTTAATTGAAATTGTTTTTATTATATGTCGTTAACATGTTAAATAAATAAAAAATATATCAAACTCAGTTTATTTTCAATTCACAGTTGAGAACTAGAGAGATTTAAAAACTTTTCCAACTTTTTTAGCATTGTTTCAATCATCTCGTCAAAATTCAAAAAATAGTTGATCCAGAAACAAAAAAACTTGACTAATCTATTATCGAGGCATCATCTTCAAAATTAACAAGAGACG
This sequence comes from Octodonta nipae, assembly GCA_034190945.1. Taxonomy (NCBI): domain Eukaryota; kingdom Metazoa; phylum Arthropoda; class Insecta; order Coleoptera; family Chrysomelidae; genus Octodonta; species Octodonta nipae. Next base: position 58,852 of record JAVLUE010000363.1, on the reverse strand, counting down.
AGCTTCTGAAAATTATCACAAAAGCAGAGATGCTTCACATTTACCCCAACTGACCCTAACATAAGGACATGAATTAACAAACATCGTTGAGAGCCGCAGTTTCAAGGTACTACCACATGAGAATTTTTGTTTTTTGATAAAAACATTTCTACAAGTTAAAGAAATTAAATTTTTAAAGTAATAACAATAAAAATAATGAATTGAAACTCCAAATGAGAGCCGCATTTGCGAAAACGGAAACCGTGCTGTAAGAGCATCGCGTTATAGAAAAGCTGTCGCAATTTTAGCTCCGCGTTTATGCAAATCGCGTTCTGAGAGTACCGCGTTATAGGAGGGTTGACTGTATAATACGAGCTCTAATACTACTACAATTGCTTCTTTAAATTTTGCTGATAACTTGATCAATTACAATAAACTGTTTCAAGATGGAGAAATATGGAAAGAAGCTTTCATCAAAGTTTTGTTTCAAAATTTTAAAAATGAATCAGTTTTTGAAAAATGGTTCAGAAAATCAAATATCCCAATATTTGGACAAGTATGATCCATTTGAAAGCTTTTTTGGGTTAACCTATTTATGTGAAACAACGTTTTCTTCCATGAATTTGATAAAAACTAAAAATCGATCGAAACTTGCTTGATGAGCATTTAGAATCGTACTTGAGGTTAGCCATGACTTCTTTCTCAACAAATTTTGAAAAGCTTGCATCAAACAAACAATGCCAAGTTTCCTCATGTTAAATCGTTATGTTGTTAATATTTCAATAAATAAATTTATATTTTTTACAATATCGATGAAAATTTTGAAAAAGTAACCCGCAGACTCTATTCTGGAGAATTTTTAAGAGATAAAAGTTTGGCCACCCCTGGTATAGATGATAGTATCAAATATGTTCAAGGAAGCCGTGATAAAATAAAGTTTGGAAGCCGCTGCTACTTTGTTGCAAGTTGAAAGTTTGTTGCTCGGGTGCCTATTCGAGTTACATTCCTGCTGTTTCCCACTTAACGCTTTGTTTATGTTTCGACGCTCCGATTTGGGATTTGGGCCCCGAAAGAAACTCCGCCGAATCGCGCTGGGCGACAAACGTGTTTAATAGGTTTATTCAGCGGCATTTGAGCAGATTAAATAATAATAGATAATACAATATTAAACAATATTAGAAATAAGAAAAAACTTGCAAAGATGCAACTTTTTGTTCTCTTGGAGTGAATTTGTTTCTATAGACAGATTATACTCTTTAAAACTAGTAAAACAATGAGACTAATAACTGGTTAACGATATAGTATAAAAAATTTAATGCAATGAAATAAAATTAATGAATAAAAAAAAAACCCAATGCAAATATTCAAAAATTTCGTGAATTAAGCTCCATTTTCATATATGGCACAAAAAAAATCGCGCAAAAAAACATCACATAAACAGGTTTGACTTTGAAACTTTTTTTGTACTCTTAAAACAATCAACAAATAAAAATAATAATTTCAATTTTTTGTTTAATGATATTTTGCACCCAGAAAACTTCATTAGTTCTGAAAAATACTTTTACCTGTAAAAGTAAAACAGTAGATAAATAAGCGATTCACCATTGTATTATTTAAAGATGTTTGAACGCCATCTTTTTTTTGTAGCAATTCAACAAATATTGTCTGTAGTCTATTTAGACAAAAATGTTAACGTTTGTTTTGCATTCTCAAACCGTTGCGTTATGTGTTAGGTACAGCAGCAACAGTTTTGATGCCTGTTGATTGTAAAATTGTTACCAAAAAAAAATTAATAGTCATGTGTTTTTAATCAAAATATAACTTTGTTTACCTCAAAAAAATGTCAACAACACAAAAAATTGATCGTTTAATTATTATCGATCAAGAATTGATGCTAAATGATAATTTTATTGCTTCTCTAGAAGAGGTTAATTTTTTTTATTTTGATTAGTTTTCATTACTGTTGTCATTTTTTTTAGAATTTCAATATCAAGATTGAATATGAAGAAAATTTAGAATTTTTGGATCAATATGCTCAAAATATTCTTTACATTAGCAGTTCATTTGAAGGCCCTTCTTTTGAAAAACTCATGTCTCAAAGAAAACCAATCATCAGTGATATAATCGTCGAAAATAGCATTGCAAACAGAGAAGTGAGTTGTTGAAATTTTAATTTGTATTTTTTAAAAAATTATAAAAAATTAAGGCCTTACCACAGCCTAAATATCCATTGTTCAATTATTTCATGAAAGATTTCATTATTTGTTTTTCTATCGATGATAAAAAACAAACGGTATGATTTCATTTTATTTTAATCCTCACCATTTTTTTAATTTATTATATTATTTATTAGTATTTGATAAATAAATATTTAATTTGATTCGTTTTATGGGCGGCCAAAGTCGTCGGGATATGAAAAGCGGAAAGTCTTATGAAAGAACGCATTTAATAGATTCTAAAACGGAATCATCCAATTACAAGGTCGCTATTTAAATTTATTTTTTTCAAATTTTTGTTTTGATTTGTATAGTTAAAAATATAGTTGGCAACGATCTACGAAATTCCCATTCTTTATAAAGAATGGATTGATTATTTATGGCAGTTTAGAAGAGTCAAAGACTTTGTTCCAATGATGAAGCTCATCTATCGAAATTTCGAATCAAACCTTTATCTGATCTCAAAATCACCTTATTTAATTATACTCCTGAAGAAGTAGCTGAAAAATCAAATTCTATTGCTCAATTTGGGGGTACTGTTGTACCATTATATGATGAAAATTGCTCACATTTTGTTGTTGGAAATGCAACAGACCTCAGTTATTTAGAAATTTTAAATAATTATTCAAAAGCACCTAGATATGTTGTTTCAAATAAAGTACGTACAAAACTTTTATTAATATGAAATTCGAGCTATTTAAATGTTACATTTAAGTGGCTAGATGCTGTTTTTGCATCCAATTATCATGAGCTGGAGGAAAATTATTTACTTCAAACCCCATCATTTGAAAAAGCAAATTTAGCCGAAAATACACCAGTCAGAGAAGATCATACTTTAAATTCGTTACTACTCAGTCCAAATTATGATAACTCCATTGACGATTCTTCAATAGGTTTAACTCTCATTTTTTTAAATTTTTATTTAATTCAATTTGATTTATTTTTTAGCTGACAAAAATGATTTGAAAAAACAAGCTATCACTCAAGAACTTTATCAAACTGAATTAAATTATGTTACTATTCTCAAAAATATCATTAAGGTATTTTATAATTTTTTTCTTTTTATTGACAAATTTAAATAGATTTTTCGTGATCCTCTGAAAAATCATCAATTGCATGGTCAATTTCCAAATGAAATTGAAATAAAAACTATGTTTGGAGGTTTGCCTCCAATCATTGAAGTTCATGAAAAAATATTGCTAGAATTGGAACTCGTTGTCAAAAATTGGAAAGTCGAAAATGAAGTTGGAAAAATATTTCAAAAACATGTAAGAAATTGTGAAACTTGAATTTTTAACGAATTTTTTTATTTTTAGTCTCAAAAGTTTTTGACTGTTTATCCTCAATATGTTAACTATTACGAACAAACCAAAGAAACAATTGAAAACTGTATCAACAAATATCCAAAATTTAATTCTTTCTTAAAAGTGAGTTTTTATGATAAATTTACATTATATATTTGTTTGAAAAAAAAAGTTTTTTTTCAATAAAAAATCTTTAAACTTTTAATGATTTTCGAAGAAAAAATCAACCTAGTCTTAAAAAAATTTGAATTATTGTCGGAATTGTTTGTTTAGAGGCATTACAGCAAAATTTTTTAACAAAGTATTCAAACAACTCTTGATAGATTTTTTAATTCAATTCATTGAATTTTATTTTTATAAGGCTTGTCAAACTTCAAGTGAATGTCGCAAGCAAACATTCCAGGAACTTCTGATTAATCCCATACAACGTCTTCCTCGAATAGAATTATATTTACGAAGTATATTTTCAAACTTTGGACAAATAGTTTTAATTTTTGTCTCAGCTCTTTTAGAAAGAACCGATAAACTCCATCCAGATTATAAATTATTGAATGAAGCACTCAATACTATAGTTTCTGTTAATAAGTGCGTATTTTTGAAATTATCGATTTTGGTTACATGACTATTACAATTTTTTTTAGAGAAATAAATTTTGAAAAAAAGAAAATTGAAGGGCAAATTGAAATGTTCGATTTGTTAAATGATATTGAAGATTGCCCAGCAACTCTTTTATCAGCTCATCGACATTTTGTTTCAAAATGTGATGCAAGACTTTTGATACAAAACTCTTTCAACGAAGGAGATTCTACAAAAATTTTCAAACTTGATAATTATGTTTTTTGTTTGCTATTGTTCACTGATCAAATTTTGGTAAGTTTTTTAATACTAGATTTACTAAGGCAGTCATTTTCACTGCTCTAAAATTTTTTTCAAAGTGAATTTTTTATTTTTTACTAAGAACTTGTTGTATGACTGTAAAAAATATAAAAATATTTAAAATTAATTTTAAACAAATTTTTTTTGCATATTAGTTATGCAGTCATTTTGGATTTTTTTAGGCAATATAGATGTAAAAAAAAGTTGCCGTAGTTCTAGTGTTAAATACCGTAAAATTCAACGGATAATCCACCCATAAATTTTGACAACCATCATGCACAAAAAATGCAAAATTTTGTATAGGCTGTGTTCACACACGTACGCACATGCGTGTTTTTCGGCAGTACTTTTTTTTGTGCATGAGGGTTGCCAAAATTTATGGGTGGTTTATCTCTTGAATTTTAGGGTAATTACAAAAATTTTTTATGTAATCATATTTTTAAATAATCAATTATCATCAGATATTTAAGATTTAATTTATAACTCAGTTTTAAATTCATTTTCACATTTTCTAACTGAGCTAGAGTAATTTTTTTATTAATTTAATTTACTCAATTTTCTGAATTATCAGAAATAATAATGCAAAGCTTCTCAAAACAACTTCAAATCTAATTAAAAAACTAATATTAATAACTAAATTTAATATTAAAAACTAGTCATTTTGTGATTTTTGCTTGTGAAAATGGAAAAACGTTGTCGTTAAAATGAGTATATTTTGTCTAAAAATGGCTCTTATTCAGAAAATAGGGTAATAAAATGAATCATCATTAACATTAAGTTTATTATTAAAAAATTTTGTTATAATTTTAGATCTATTAGTTTTCTCCGATTTTTAAGCTCATTATTTCAAATGTTATTTAAAGTTATTCAATTTGATTCTTAATTTATGATTTCTGAATTTACTGAATTTAATGAAATCCTGAACTTGATATTATTTAGAATAGGATTTATGTTTTATCAAAAATTTTTATGAAGCTCAATTTTCATAATTTTGATTTTCTAAAAATTGAATTGTTCAACTTGAAACATTCATGTTTCCGTTTTAATGTTTTACTATTTTTTGAATTCTAATTTTTTTATCATCAGATTTGTAAAAAACGAACAGTTAAAAGAGCTAATTCTTTGCGAGATCGAACTCCAAATATTCCACCGTCATTAACAAAAAAATCAAAAAAAACGTATAAATATATTGAAACTATTGAATTATCTTCGATCAAGTGTATTTATTATGACTTTGAAGAACATGGTAAGTTTTTTTTTTTTGTTGAAAAATTTCAACAATTTTTTTAGATATTTCAATTGATTCGTCTTCTTCTTTTGCCATTGTAACTGGTTTGGAGTCTAACAAAAGATATTTCACCACATATACATTCGTAGTAAAAGATCAACAAATAAAAAAAGACAAGTTTGTTGAAAATATTGTTTCCGCTTATGAGAAGATTTTTTCAAATGTTGAATCGGTAAATAATTTTTATTTGATTGAAAAAAATCAATTCTGTGTTTCTTTTAAATTTTAGAATTTTTTGAAAAAAGGATCTTTAAAAAATCTCGATTTTTCGCATTCTAAGACGATTGCTCGTTTTTTAAACAAGTCAAAATACGTTTTTTTAAGAACCAAAGAGCGTTTAAATCGAACATTTTCAATGCGAAGAACGGCCAGCAATTTAACACTTTCATTAGAAAATTTAAATTCATCGTCTTTTTTTGGGTCACCGTCTCGTTCATCTCGAGTTTTCACAGATGCGTAATAATAAAATAATTATAAAATTGTTTTTAAATTATCTTTTATATTCAAATTCGCAATAAAAAAAACTATTTAAATCATTGACTGAAAATTTCAAAAAATTTATTGTGTATTTTTTATAAATCAGATTTATCAATATTTGTGTTTCATTGAAAAAATAATAAAGTTTAGAAAATAGAAGCAAAAAATTATATTATTATATTATAGCATAGAAAAACACTTCTCAAGTAAAATGACAAACATCTTATTGTAACGCAGACGCAATTTTCGGAAAAAAATGAAATATATCTTTCAGAAAAAATGACCTAATGCTATACACTAGCGCATGGTCTTTCGGCATTTTGTTAAAATCAATCGTTTGTCGAATTTTTATTTCCATCAAAAACTTCAGTTGACTCTGTTCATAAAAAGGCCTTATTTTTAAAGGCCTAAGTAAATAAGTCAAAATTTCTTTTTCAAGTTTTCGACAGAATTTCGCCTCTACAACTAGTTTTTTAAAGAGGCGTTTTTCTTCTGGGGATCTTCAAGATGAAAATAATGACAAAAAGGTTCGATATTTTGAAATTGACTTTGAGATGAAAAATTTGTCTTATAGGACAACATAAATTATGAACAGAAAGAGGAAACTATTTTACCTCAGCATAAGATTAGTGCAACTGATCAAACTTCCGGAATGGCACTTAATTTTAAATCAAACAACATAACCAGTGCTCCGGCATCTCCGGCCAAAGGGGTTACATCATTTCTCTCAAGAGCAACATCATTGACTGGAAGTGTTACTAGTAGCGTACAACAATTTGCTCGAGCTACGACTCAGGCAGCAGCAGCAGCCATCAAAGAGCGATACAAAATATTAATGGTGATCGATGATTACTCTATTGATTGGTGAGAAAATTTGTTTTTAAATTTTGATCCAAAAAAAAATCATCATGAAGCATTGTCTTCTGTAAATTAAGTCTACAACTTTGCTTTTTTATTTTAAAAAATAGCTATAGCAAAGCAAACAAATCGACTCTTAATGCTTTTGGAAATTTTTTTTAAAATTAAGGAGCAAAGTTGCACTTTTAATACTGAAGATTTTGGTTCTAATCAATTTTTCAAACAGGTCTAAATACTTTCGCGGACGTAGGCTTATAGGAGATTGGGATATCAAAGTTGAACAAGTAATTTATTTTATTTAACCATCACGCTTAATCAATTTTCAAAAAAAAGGCTGAATTCAAAGATATAACTTTAACAGCTAATACAGAACTAGGTGCGATTGTATCTATACAAACTTCAGATCGGAATGGAATAAAGTTTGCAAGGTAATAAATATTTAAAAAATATCGTTATCTATAAAATGTTTATGTAGAACTTTTCGCCCAGATTTTGTTTTCATTCGTCAACATGTTCAGGAAATTAATGAAAATTATAGTGACATTATTGTTGGCTTGAACTATGGTCAAATTCCATCTATCATTCCTTTACACACTTTATATATGATGCAAGACAAAACTTGGGTGGTATGTAACTTTTTAATTAAGCAACATTTTATATCAAAACTCTATTTTATATTGCAAAAAGTTTTCCAACTTGTTATCAATGCAACGTAAGCAAGGAAAAGATTCATTTCCTTTGATCGAACAAATTTTTTGTTCGGCTAACAAAGAAATGGTGAAAACTTGACTTTAAACTGTTAGTCAAAAATTTAACAAAATTGTTTGAAAAGGGGCAAATACCAAAGTTTCCTAGCGTTATCAAATTGGTCAATCAAATTCAGGATGTGGAAAAATTAAAGTAGAAACATTGAACAATATCAAGATATTCGCAGCATCTTGCTTGCTTCTAAAACATTTTGCACTATAGAACAATTTATTGATTCAAGATGTGACTTGCACTTACAAAAAATCGGTTCTCAATACAAAGCATTTACGTAATTTTAAATTTACTTGAGTAACAAAAATTGTAGTTTTTTATTTATTTAGTCGTAAATCTGTATCTGGAAATTGGAAAGCAAACGTTGGTTCTTCGATTTTAGAACAAATTCCTATTAATGAAAAGCATAAAAAATGGTTAGACGACATTTCCGAGTTGTTTGGTTTAGATATCTGCTCAGTTAGTGGAATAATATCAAAAGATGGAAAGGAATATCTTCTTAAGGTACAAATTAAACATTTCAAACTAGAAAAATATTTTTATTTTTAAGGTTCGTTCGACGGATTCGCTTTTACTTGGTGAATCTCAAGAAGAAGATAGACGTAATTTAACAGAATTAATTATCAAGAATATGAATTTAATTTGCAGAAGTACACTGATGTAAATATTTTCAACAGTTATTCTGAAATTTAAAAATATTTTTCTAGAAAGCAACAATCTCGTGGAAGTATTTCATATACCAATTTGAAAAGTGAAAATGAAACAATTGACAAAGTAAATTTTTTTAATACTCTAAAATACTAATAAAAACTTGAATAAAATTTTTCTGATTTAGTCAAATTTAACACAACGCCAATCTATTTCTTCAACACCGATGCATACTGCTAATCTAGTTCCTCAACAAAATTTAGTTAATAACCAAATTTTAATAGCTAAAAGCAAAGAAGAACCAACTGAAATACCATCAAATGCCATAAACAAAGTTGTTTTGACGGAGAATCCTAATAATCCCTTTATTAATGCTGAACTGCCAGAACCCTCAACAGTAGATGAAGTCAGTTCTCAACAAAATCGTACTAAACCTTCTTTGACTAAACGCCAATCACAATCGGCAGTGGAGGATATCAAAGACGAAGTTGATGACACAATGCGTAATTTAAGAAAGACATTCGCTGGAATTTTTGGTGATATGTGATTTTTGATTGTTTTTAATCAAAAAAATATTGTGCAGTGAAATTTTTAGTTTTAGAAAGTTTTGAAAAAAATACTAGAATTTGTTTTAGAAACTTGAGTGAATAATTTTTCTAGAAAATCATTGTAATGAAATTTAATGAATTGTAATAGAGAAAAAGAATTCAATGCGTGATCCAAATGTTGTAGAAAACAATAAAAAAATAATGTTAAAAATCAATGAAGTGAAATAGTGAGTTTTTTTTATATTCTTGTCCAATCTATTGGCGATAGAGCATTTTTCTCAAAAAATGGTTTGCAGCTTTAAAATGAGAACAACCAAAAAAACCACGATGAGCTGAAAGAGGACTAGGATGAACAGATCTCAAAACCAAGTGTTTTTTCTAAAAAATCAAGAGATTAATTATTCTCAAAAAATATTAAATATTCACCTGATTTATAATTACACCTTTTTTTTGAGCGTAAGAACCCCAAAGCATGAATACAAAGTTTTGATAAGAATCATTTAAATATTTAATAACAGCATCCGTGAAATTTTCCCAGCCGTGATTTGAGTGAGAATTCGGACTGTTGGCTCTGACAGTGAGACAAGCATTTAACAAAAGAACACCTAAAAAAATTCAATCAAAAATTTTGTAACTGTTTCTGAATTTAATTTATATCATATATTATCATTCAAAAGCTATTCAAGTGATTTTAAAACAAAACAAATGCTTTTTAAAAATTGCTGAACTGAAATTCAATTTAAAACTCAATTGTTTTCAATGGCTGATGATAATAATAAATGATGTTATCAAACCTTAAGCTTTAATCAACTTTTTTAATGGTTAAAAGGTACTATTTGATTAAATTACTCAAAGGCAAAATTAAGTAAATACTAGTACCTTGTTCAGCCCAGCTAGTCAAATCTCCGTGTTTTGGGATTGAAAAACTTGGATAATCGTTTTTGACTTCTTTGAAAATATTGACTAAACTGCTTGAAAACTTTTTTATAATTTCAAACAAGGAACTATATTTTACCTAGGAGGTAAAGGGACATTTTTTTTTACGCTAAAAGCAAGCCCATGTGCTTGATTTGGTTGATGATAAGGGTCCTGGCCAATAATGATAACTTTTACCTAGACAAAATTTTTCAATTTTGAACAAATTTTTGAAAAGTATTTCTTCTTAAACCTGATTAATATTGCAACTCAAAGTCCAGCTAAAAACTTCGCTTTCGAGAGGATAAACAACATGATTTTTTCGTTCGTTAGTAATAAATTCGTTCAACTAAAAAGATTAATATTGATAATTTTTTTTAAAATAAACGAATACTTTTTGAAAATAAAGCTTTGAAAACTCTGGTTTTAAAGCTTGATACCAAGAAATGCCAATATCGCACGACATAGCTTTAGCAAATTTTGAATTTAATTTAGACATTAGATTGTCTGCTTCAAAATTTAATTGTTCTAAACTATGGCAACATATCTGTTGTGTTTAAAAAAAATCAATTTGTAATAATTATTTAAAAAAACAGTACTTTTTTGTTTTCATCTATTTGATCGTCCGATTTGCGTTTTCGTTCATTAGAAGGTTTAAAAAAATTTGTTATTGATTTTTGAGTCATTTTCATTCACTAAATTGAGTAATCAATCAAAAAATTTCCTAATGAAACTTTTTTCATACATCTGCACAAGGAAAATTAGGTAAAATTAGTAAAACGTTTATAAAAATATCTGAAAATATTTCGAAATGTGATGAAATATACAAAGCGGCAAAAAACTAAAATTTAAGAGTCATTCATAAAAAACGATCATAAAATACATATATGTATTTGATGCTTGAGGTAATATTTACAAATAAATTTAATTTTAAAATCTTTATTTGAACTTTTTATAATGAGCAATAAAACTGTCATAAAAGATTTTGGGTTTCCTTACAAGCCCTACGATATACAAGTTGAATTGATGAATGTCTTATACGATTCTTTGGAAAAAAGTGAAATTTCTATTTTGGAAAGTCCTACTGGAACTGGAAAATCTTTGAGTATTATATGTTCCATTTCCAAATGGATTGAAGATTATAAAACAAATGAAATCAAATTTTTGACGAAAAAAATAATTGATTTGAAACTTGAACAAACTCAGCAAACTAAAAATAGTGAAGATTGGCTCAAGATTCAATTAAATCAGATTTCAACAAACAATAAAATCAACGATATTAATTCCAAATTAGAATTATTAGAAAAACATTTGAACTATTGTCAAACTTTGAAACAAAAAACTAAAACCAAACAAATATTTCAACAAAAAAATGATTCAAAATCAAACAAAAGATTGAATGAAGAGGATAAAGTGGAAGATGAAAGTAATTTTTTAGTTCAATTCGATGAAAACCAATCTGAAAATGATGACGAATCTCATAGCAATATGAAAGTTTTTCAGCCAAAAGTTTATTATTGTAGTCGAACACATTCTCAGTTGTCTCAATTCATCAATGAATTTAAAAAAACTAAATATTCAAAGAATGAAACAACTTCATTGATGTTGGTACCTTTAAGTTCAAGAGCTAATTTTTGTATAAATTCTCATGTTAATAAATTTAGCAATCTTAACATGATAAACGAGAAATGTAACGATTTGAAAAACTCTCATAAAAAATGCTCAATGTTCAAGCAGCCTTTAATGACCGAACTCAGTGAAGAAATTCTTGCTAATGTTTGGGATATTGAAGAAATTGTTACTAAGAGCAGACAAATTAAAGCATGTCCTTATTTTTCTACCAAAAAGCTTTGACCGACGCTGAGATAGTTTTGATGCCATACAACATATTACTTAATAAAAATAATCGAAAGAGTTACAACATTGATTTAAAAGATTCAATTGTTATAATAGACGAAGCACACAACTTGATTGAAACTATCACTAATATTCACACTGTGGAGTTGAAGTGCTTTCAAATTTTAATTTGGCTAAAATTATATCTATTTATGTCGAAAAATATCATAATAGATTCAGCGCTTGTAATTTGATGTTTTTGAAGCAAATAATGTTCATTTTAAAGCAGTTTTTAACTTTTTTTGAAAATTCTATTTCAAATTCATCCTTTGATCTTTTAGAATTTAATCTTAAAATGAACATTGAAAACATAAATTTAAATTCCTTAACAAATTTCATAGATCAAAGTCGATTACCGAGTAAACTTCATATGTTTTCTAAAAAGAAAAACAACGAAACGGAAAACTTAAAAAAAATTGCAAAAACTGCTGCACTTTGAGCTTTTTAAAAAAAATAGAAAACTTATCCGAGAAAAAAATTTCTGAAAGCGAGATTCCATCTAGAACAGAATCAGAAAATGAATTTCTAAATATTAACACTCTTTATTTATTAAAAGATTTTTTATTATCTTTAAGCAATTGTAATACAAGCGGGAAAATTTTACTTGACATTAATCTTAAAGATCGTGAAAACTCTTCAATCAAATATACACCATTGAGTCCTGGAATTTTTTTTAAAGTAAACTTATATAAATTCAATACTGTATATTAATTTGAAAATTTAAAACAGGATATTTTATCTGAATGCCGTTCAGTAATTTTATGTGGAGGTACTATGAAACCGTTTGAAGACTACTTTTCTTTATTATTTAAACCTCTCAACATTCCATTAGAAAAAATAAAATATTTTTCATGCAATCATATCATACCAGATAGAAATTTGATAGCAATCGGATGCTCAACAGGCCCAAATAATGTTTCTTTAAACTTTAGTTATTCAAATCGGATGTCTTCAAATTTAATAGAAGAAACTGGCCGATCTCTTTTAGAACTTTTTCAAGTTATTCCGAAAGGAGTTGTTGTTTTTTTCTCATCTTATGATTATCAAGAGCTTCTTTTAAATAAATGGGAAAAGTGTGGAATTGTTCAAGCGATGCAAAAAAGAAAAAAAATTTTTAAAGAGTCGAAAAAATCTATCGTTGCACCAAACATTTTTAATCAATATAAAAACTACCTCAAATCAAAAAAAGAAAATGGAGCAATTCTTTTTTCTGTGATAGGTGGAAAAATGAGTGAAGGAATAAATTTCAGCGATGAATTAGCTCGAGCCGTCATAGTGATCGGTCTTCCTTATGCCAACAAAAACTCTAGCGAGTTGGCTGAAAAGATTGCCTATTTAAATAGTATTGATAATAACTCTGGAAACGTTAGTTTATTTTTCAAATGCTTGAATTTTTTCATTTTTTTCTTTCTTTAGGAATATTATGAAAATTTATGCATGCGAGCTGTAAATCAATCTATCGGTAGAGCTATTCGTCACATTAAGGATTATGCTGCTATTATTCTAATTGATGAACGATACAGACGAAACTCTACCAAAAATAAATTGCCTGATTGGATAAAATCTAGGTTTTCAACTATTGATCAATTTACTGAAGTAAAACATGAAGTTTCGAATTTTTTCAAAAACCTTTATTGATTTTAAATTTTGTTTGCTTTTCCAAGTTGTTTCATGACAAATTTTTTTTTCTCTCTCATTTTATCAAGCTTTATTTTTTCAACTTTTTGCAATTGCTTTTTATGATTTTGAGTACGTTTTTCCATGACTAACCTATCCTGTCGTTTGTGTTCCTTATAAACAGTTTTGAGCTTTTTGATTAAACTGTCTGTTTTACGCTCATGAGAATCTTTAATCACTGCTATACGATCTAATTTGTTCAACTTTTCGGGTATTAATTTTGGTTTAGCTTTAAAGGGAAGTTCTTCTTGAAGTTTTTTTGGTATGACAAATGGTTTGAAATTGAAAACTTTTCGTTTTGATTCAGTATAGTGCGATTTAACATTATTTAAAGCTTTCAAATTCATTTCGTTTCGTAATTTTCCTAAAGTTTTCATACCGACCCATTTTTGCTTTTCTTCAACAGGTAATAATAAGGAAGTAACAGTTGCGTAAAATTTAGTAATAGGCACTGAAACCCAGCTTCGCAGAAAAACAATGTCGTTAATAGATATTTTGTCTTCAAAAGTTGCTCGAAATGCACCAATCGGTGATCTGATTGGTTTTTTAATTTGACCTCGGATTCCACTCACTGTTTTAATTGCTGCTCCTTCAAATTTAGTTACTTCAAGAGCAGAATTGAACATATTTTGAATAAAAGCAGTGTTCTTAAATACTTTAACAGGGCGTCCTACTAATTTCAATTTTTTTTCTATATTTGAAGTTTTGTCCAAATCCAAAACAACACCAGTTGCAGAAATTCTGAAATCCGAACTTTGTTCTGAAACACTTTGAAAAGCTACAAATCCGGTGTTTTGTGGGGTGATAGGCCCCCAAAATGTTCCATGACAATGCATGTGTTGAGGAGTGTATTTGAGCAATCGATTTCTGCCATTATGATCCTCGATTGAAAAAAAAACTTGAGTTTGAAATCTTCTCCAACCAAGTGATACAATCAAAGGATCTCGAGACTTCAAAATTCTCTTATACCATCGATGTTTTTTTATTCTGACACGAACATAGCCAATATTTGTTTCGCAACTTTCAAGTCCACCAAGGATAATTGGATAAGAAGGATCAAAATTTTTAATAAACTCATATGGAACGTCATTTAACACGACACGTAGATACGAGCCGGCAGGGAATCCTTCGTATATAATTCTTTGCTCTGATGATAAATTCTCAAATTCTTCACGATTAATCTAAATTTTGAAAAAAAATTATCAACATTGATTTGGAATATTAATTTTAAAAACCTTTGTTTGCTGAAGCATTTTTTCTTTTTCAAAATCTAAAAATGTTTTTTCTTCGTGATTGAGAACATCGGCACTTTTGATATTATCATAATCTTCATTAAACTGTTGTTTTTTTTCAAACTTTTTATTTAAATCAATTTGATGAGTCTCTTGATTTTTTGTTTCAATATTCTTTAAAGCATTTTGTGATGAAATTTCTTCATCCGACGATTCAATATCAAAACTTTTTTCTAAATCTTCAAAATCATTATCTGAGTCGCTTTCAGTATTGTAATTTTTTTCTCTAAGTGAACTGTCGTTTTTGAGAACAGTTTCAACATCACTTTCCTTGTCCCATTTTCCAGAAACAAAGCAATCTCGAATAAATTTAAAGTTTTCTTGGTCGGAAAAATCAACAAGCAACTCATCATGAAATTTTGAACATTCTTTCGAGTTTAATGTAAATTTCATAGCAGCATTTTTACTATTGAAATTAATCATTTTCAAAAAACCACTCGAATATTGATCAGTATTATCGATGAATTGATTGAAATTCTCATTATTTTCTTCTTGGAAAATATCATGAGAATCATAAACAAGTTCTTGAATGTTATCAACTCGATCAATTCGTTTTTTGAAAGCTTCATAAGCTTTTTTTTGAATATTATTTTTCCAATCGTTAACATTTATTTCAAATTCTTCATTCAAACATTGAGAGTCGATTACTTGATCATCTTGGCTAAAATTGTTTATATTTTGATCTTTTGCTTCATTTTCTTCATCAAAAAAATTAACTTTTCGTCGAGTTTGAACTTTTTCATCATTTTCAAAAATATTTGAACTATCACTTATTAGAGAATTCATTTGAGAAAAAATTTTGATCTCTGTTGAAGACATTTGATTACTTAAAGATTTTTCTGATTTTTTAATTGAAGAAAGGCCTTCTTTATCGTCAGGCTCAATTTCATCATTTTTTTTGGAAAGCGAATGGCTCCCACCAATGTCAATATATATAGCATCTTTATCAAAAATAATACCACCTACTCCTGCCATTGGAGCATAAATGCGCATTTCTTTTTCCTTTAAAGATCTTCTTCGTTTCAAATTTTTTTCTTCTTTTTCAGGCAATGGACAAGGATCATGCAAAGTACTTAGATCGGAAATTCTGAAATCTCCGCAACCAGGAATATGAACGTTTTGATTTAGTTTGAAATTGGCACCTCTAGAAAAACCAAACAAACAAACTTTTCTATTACAGTTGTCATTATTTTCAATAGAAGTTGAATCAGTAATATCTTCGAATCTATCGACCAAGAGATAAGGATGATTGCTTGCCCATTGGAGTTGTCGAAACTTAATAACTGATATGAATCTCGCTAAGTTGTGAATTTCATTTTTAAGATAGCTATTATGAGCCATTTTAGATAGATAAAAAAGCTTTGCACCAGTATAAATTTCTGTCCAGAAGCGATGTTTCAATTCCTTTTTGACTTTTTTAAGTTTAGTAGGATTTTTTATTGCATCTAAATGCGTCAAAACACCCATTATTTTTGGAGAGCCATGTACTTGACAAATGTTTAAAAACTCAAATGTTTCCATTTCAAAACCAAAACTTGCATCAACAAGTAATAAGACAAGATCCGATATCTTAGAAATGTCGACCATACAATTTATATCGTTATTACACTCGATGAAAGTCAGTCGAAGATGTTTATTGCAAACTACCGTAATAGGTCCTCGAATTTGAGTAATATTCTGGCGAGTGTAGTGCCGAATGAGGCATCGAATCAAAGTACTTTTACCAACCTTAGGAGGTCCAACAACTGATACAATGAATGGCGGAGGCTCTAAAGGTGTTCTATCAACTTTTGGAGCATGCTCTCGTTTTGCAATTATATCTTGTTTGCGGCGGAATTGTTTTTCGGCTTTAAAAGTTGACCGTATGGCAAATGCTTTCAAATTGTGTTTAGGCAAAATATTTTACTTTTTCTTGCAACCCGACTTTTTTGCCATGGTTCATCGATTGGTCATTCATTTATGAAACAATTATAATTCAGTGATTTCAAAAAAAAAACTAAAAAAAAAATTGAAACATCAGTTTGAAGGCTTATTAATTTCAGGTCAAATTTGATTATTTTCACAAAATAATAAAATAAACCACGTGGAGATACTAACAGTGTATAACCTTGTTTTAATAATTATTGTAGCTAGTGTCCTCTGATATTTTATCTAAAAACTTTAATTCTATAAGTTCGTTCGGAAAGTCATCTCGGTTTTTTCAGCACAAGACATTATTTCAATTTCTTAGATTTAATTTCATTGTTAGGCTTCATAATCATATGTATATGAACTTTGATATAGATAGGCTTTTCTTAAAAATTTTTTTATTTGCCTATAGTTTTTTCTTGTTGGTATTTTGAATATGGAGGGAAAACAGCATTTTCAGATTATTAATCGTTGTTAACCGGTAAATAATAACTAGTGAAAATGCTGAGAAATTAAATTCATCAAGTCTGTTCGTATATTTACTTTTAAAAATCATTTTTTATTTTTTTTTCTAAAAACGAAATAACTTTCCAAGACCTAATATCAAAAAAACAATTCGGTTACTTTTAAGTGTTGTGGCACTAAATTTCTAGAGCAGTTTCCTTGAAAATAGAAAATGCTTATTGGACTTCAATAGTAAAAAAATTCCCTAGAACATCGTTTTGGGTAAAAATGAGTATTTGGAATCAGCACAAAATTTCAAATAAGAAAATCTGGTTAGTGTTTCAAAGTTTTACCTTTAGATAAAATATTTCCTTAGTCGGATTTGTCAACAATTAAGAAAAAAATAACTAATGAATCGTATTTGAAAACTGTAAATAATTTTTTAAAAAGTTTCAAGTTTTTCATCATTGTTTTTTTCATTTCAACTAAAAAATTAGTAAAAAAAGTTGGTAACTATCGCAGAAAGCTCAATTTTTATTTTTTGAACCTTAAGCTTGAAACATTTTATTAAGATTAATCAGAAATGAATCATCTGCAAAAGTAAAAAAAAAATTAATTTCAAAACTAAGGTTTTGAAGCAAACAAATTTCACTTACAATTTTTTAAAATTAAAATAATGCTCTGTTCGCCACTATGGTTCTGTACTAAGCAGACACTTACAACTTCTAGAAATAAGTTGTTGAAAATAATGATAAATATAAAAAATAATGAAATATATATTTAAAATATTTCAGTTTTATACTTTAGAACTGAAATTTCTTTAAAAAACCAAGTCTTTTCAAATAGAAAACATCGTAAATTAAATTTTAATTTAATCTATCAATTCTAGTCTCTACAGAAAAAAAAAATCAGTTTCGCTACTAATTCATAATTAAATATTAATATATTTAAAAAACATTCAAAAATTGAGATGATTTGTTGAAAATTCATTATTAATCAAAGTGTAGACAAATTTTTTCATAGACGCCCTGTATTTTAATTAGGATCTTTTTACTAATTTTTTTCAACATGATAAATCAAATTATTTCAATACAAATTGGTAAAATTGAAAAAAAAATTACAGCAACAACACTCTAATTCAATTTAATACATTTCAAGCAAGTTAGGTGAATAATGAGATTTCTTTTCATCCAAACTCATTCAAACAACAATGGCTTAGCTTTTAAAACATTAGTCACAGTATGATTGCCCCATTTGATGATGACGACCAGAACGATCAAAATTAAATATGTGGTACATGTTTTAAAATAAAGTTTATATTGTTCTCGGTGTGTGTCTTCATATGCTGTTCATACTTGAAAAAAACATTCTAAATGAATCAAATCGAATCGATCTGCAAGAGATGATCTCAAAAAAGGGCAATCACTTTATACTCTGAACTGATGGAGCAATAAAAAACAATAATAATTTTTTTTTCTTTGATTGTTTCATTTTTCTGTTTCATTCGCATATGAAATACATATAAATCTACTATTTATAAATTTTCTAGATATTTTTTTTCTTCCATCCTAAACAAGATAGCAAACAAGTAAATGGCAGTTTTAAAAAAATCTGTTTTTAAATGTGTTACTTCATTATATTCAGTCTTTGGTGGTGAAAAGAAAGCCCACTCATTCATTGAATTGAATGAATGAATTCTAAATAAAAACAGAAGAAATTAATAAGCGTTGCCTATTTCCAATATCATGTCGATTGTTTTGAGAAAAAGACCCATTGTTGTTGCTTATATGTGGACTTCAGAACTGATGATTGTCTCTTTCTTTTAAAATACTTTGTTTTGTGGTTTGAATTTTTTTTTTCTAGACCTCATCAATCATAAAAAAAAGTCACCGAATGAGAGATGATATATAGTGAGAGAAAAAAACTTAAAGGAACACAAACCAAAGAAAAAAAAAAAAAAAACATTGAATTCCATCAAATAGCTAAATTATTGAACTCTCCTCAATAAGATCTCTCTGTCTCTCTCTCTCTCTTTTATTTCTACCTTCATCCATTTAACAGATTTTTCTACTAAGTCCATGCAGAAGAAACAAACACCATGGAATTCGCATTCGATTTATTAAGCGTTAAACCAAAATGTTTTAACTTGATAATGGTATTGTCGTAGAATTAAAATGTTCACTTGAATTCCATTCATTCATTTATTGCTCGTTGCCCTTATTTTTCTTTTCATTATTTTTGTTCTTTTTGTGATGTTCATTTATAATGAATCAAAAAAAAAAAAAAAAATATTGGAAACTAAAAAGTTTGACTGAGTGATGGCTTTCTATATATTTAAACGCTTAGTGGCTCACATTTCCCATAAAGTGAACAACAACAAAAAAATTTCTAACACAATAAAACGATTAGCTTTATTACGATGATAGAGACCACTGGCTGTTCAAATTGATTAACACTAGTCATTCGCTTCATTTGACACTAGATCCGGCTTTATATGAAACTATATTTATTCTATATATACATGTAAATATTAGATGTGATATGATGTTTAAAGCATAGAACCATTACCACATCACCACAGTACCAATGAACTGACAGGAAAATATATTGGATTAAAACAAAATTTCCTAAAACCAAAAGAAGAATTTTTGTTTCAATCTAAATTAAAAAAAAAAATTGAAATTAATATTGAGTTTATTATTCAGATGTATTTGATTTTTCAAAACAAAATCTTAATCCTAGTAAGAACGATTCTAAAAACGATTTAATCAATCACTTTCACTCGGTACAATCAAAGTTTAAAGAATCAAAACAAAAATAAAAAAGCCAAAAAAAAATCGCATATTTATTGAAAGTTAAACAAATTTACATTTTATAACTTTACTCTAACCAGAAAAACACAATAACCATCACTGCCAAATAATAAATGAATCACGTCTTGGCGATATTAAAAAAACTTTTCCATTCAAAACGATTATTTTGTATAAAAGGCGAACGTTCGCTGGTTGCGGAAATTAGATTAAAATTGTAACAAAACTAAAAATGCGAATGCGCTCTCTCAATTTTGCCTAGTGTTTCTTGCCTTCAAAATTTATGAAATGAAAAAAGCAGAATTATTTCCAATAAGCGCATATATGGATGCCTTTATTCTGTTCTGTGGGATGGAGTTTGATATTTTAGGGGAAAGAGTACTGTCATTACCACAAAACGCTCACAAGTATCTACTAGAAAAAAAAACGAAAAATATAAAAACGACAATAATATTATAACAATAATAATAATAAAGTCGAGGTTATAAATTACTTAGAGCATAACTTGATTAAATGAAGACACGTGTGCGCAAGCCAAAGCTAAACATCCAGTGATTTTTATATTAAAAAAAAAACACTGTCGTTTCCAACTAATTGTCACTACATAAGAATATATTGAAAAGTTTCTCTTTTTTTTTTTTTTGTTCTGACAGAGCGCATGGGTAGAGCTCTTAGGGTCTTTATTCTGTTGCCAATGACGAGGATATTGATGCTGAACATTGTTATTGTTGTCATCATCAATCTTCCATTTTTTTTTTTCATAAATATTATTTTAGCAATATTGTTGTCATTTCATTGTGTTTGGCTGCGGTCGAGAGGGTTTGGGGTTTAATTTGGAGAAAATAGAAAAAAAAAACCATTTTGTAGAATATGTTTAGTGTGTTTTATCATTTTGCTCGATCCATTTTTAATATTTTTTAACTAGTAATGTAATTTCAGTGATGAAAACTTAATAGCAAATAGAATTTGCTTTTAAGTTTATTTTTATGAAGGTAAACCAAATCTGAAATAGTGAATAATTAACTAAATTTTTTCAACATAATCAGCCCGCTAAAAATTTTTTGTATTAAAACTTACGTTTGATTTAATCAAAAAAAAGCTTTCACTTTTAGCAAAGTTGAAGAAAAAAGAATAAATTAAAAGGTTAATGCTCTGAACTAGTCGATTGTGAAATCGTAGTTGCTAATTTTCACGTGGAATCTATCTTTAATTCTTCAACTTTTTATATTCTTTAAATTTTTGCAGTACACTATTGCTAAAATCTTTCAAGTTTTTGTGGCAGAAATCAAGTTTCTGCTTTTTAATACAATGCTAGAATAGAATTTTTTAAAT
Source organism: Octodonta nipae (assembly GCA_034190945.1). NCBI lineage: Eukaryota > Metazoa > Arthropoda > Insecta > Coleoptera > Chrysomelidae > Octodonta > Octodonta nipae. Next base: position 37,625 of record JAVLUE010000363.1, on the reverse strand, counting down.
CGTTTGAAAATTTCTTATTAGTGTCGAGCACAAGGGAATTAAAGCAAAAATATGATATTTATCAAGAAAATTTTAAAATAAACTAATTACAAGTTGTAATTTGATACGTTTTAGTTGTTTTTCTTAAAAAAAAACTAATAAACAATGAAAATGTTCTTTTTATCTGTTTTTGAACCAGTTGGTTATTTAAGTTTGTTACAACCTATTAAAACGGAAAACGTAGATCATATTTTCTCACTTTCCGAAACGCAAATGAAAAACATTATTTTAGCTTAAACTTGGAAAACCTGATAATTTTCAAAGAGAAAACTTTTGTGTTTTTGCACCACTGACGCTTTAGATCAATTTGAATCACACAAAACTTTTTTTTTTTGAAGACATAGCACATAGCTCTTTTTTTCAATAAAATGGATCTAACCTTGCAAAATTTAAATTAAAGGATCATTTGGACAACCAGAGAATTTAAATTCATATTCAATTTAGAGAAAACAGTCACCAGAGAATAAGAAGTTTTTCAAGCTTCTTCTTTTCAAACTAGTTTTCATTTTTGGAAAAACAATCTTGACTAAATTTCAGACAAATGCAATTTGAATTTTTTTTTTTTCATAAAAATCTCTTTATAATCTATATATTTTCTACTTCATAAAATTCTATTTCAAACATTTTAAAAAAAATATCCACTGATAGATATAATTAAAATATCTATATAGATATTAAAAAAACGTATTTAAACATAGATTAAGAATTGAGAAAACTTTATCAAAAATAAAATGTGAAAAAGCATTGTTAAAATAATTTACATATCTAAAAAAAAAAAAATCATTAGAAAATGAGATTTTTTTCTTTTCTCTATTTAAACTATAGACAAGATTCAGGAAGTAGAGAATAATCTTAACACTAATAATAACAGTACTAAAACAAATAGTAAACTCAACCATGCAAATTATTTATTGAAAAAAAAAAAAAATTCATTTGAATATTTCGTTTAGTAATAAGAATTTGGGTTGGTTGGTTGGTTGGCTGATTGTTTCTATCAATAAACGTGAGCTTAAAACAAAGCTTTCCTTTCTCTTTTTTTTTAGTTAATATTTTTTTTTGAAGTAATAAATTTGAAAATATGTTTTCTAATCCACAATTAATATGCGACCCAAAGAGAAATCCATTTTTCAGAGCTAGAATTTATTTGATGACAAAAAAATGTCTTGCTGAGTTTTTTGTTGTTTTCATTTTTGAATCTTTTTTTTTTTTGTTACCACGGTAGCGCAACAGTAGCAATTGTAATTACTCTAATTAACATTCGAAATAGAAGACTAAGCTTCAGGTGGATTATTATGCTTTTTATTTTTTAATATTTTGCCTTCACACTTTGTCAAAATATTTACGCAAGTCAGATTATATTATGAAGTAATATCATCAGAGCACATGTATAAATATTGTACTGTGCTGCACAATGTTGGCCGAAAGTACACAATTTTTTTTTTATTTTGGCTTTGAAAAAAACAAGAAAATATCGCATTACGTATGTGTGGGGGAATAGTGGTTGAATCTGATAATAACGTTTCTCGTATTGAATTGATAACGCCCATTTTTTTTAGGCAAGTAAAAGTAAAACTAGATATGAAACGAATAAAATGAAAATTGATCAAATCACCACATGCATCATTAAACAGTTACTTACATATTCTAGTATTCTTTTATTCTTTTAGTTTATTTTTTCCCTTCTCGAAAATTGTGCTGAAAATTGTTTGGCTTGAAATGGTAGGAGGTATCAAAATAATATGAAAAAAAAAGAGAATAGAAATTTTATTAATACGAAAGAATATATGTAGTAGAAACATTGCTTTGATCGTATTTAAAAAAAAAACATTGATAGTGAACAAAAAATAACCACGCCTGAAAAATGATGGCTAGAGGTGAAACGCCTTTTTCTATTAGAAAATCCAATGAGAAACATGCGCGCGTGTCGCATCGACACTAAATGATGAGTGAGTACCGAATACCAAAAAAACTTCAGTGTGAGGGGTTTATGCTATACACGAAGTCGCTCACAGTGGGTTATTTCATTTCGCACATACACAACTCTAGTCTCTTTCGTAGTTAAAGAGAGAGAGAGAGAACACAGTTGTTATATGTTTACCAGCGTGTTGAATAACACACATGCCGACGTACTCTAGCACATTTTGGCTTCAACACCAGCACTCAGCACGAGTCAACTCCATGCCACCAAACTACGAGCCACATTACTTAACGTTGAACCGCCGACCGATTTTGAGCTGTTGGAGCTAAGAACTCATTTTCGATTTTATTTTTTTTTGTTTGTTGTAAACTATTCTCGTTTTCTTAATCATAGTTTTTTTAAGCATCTCGTGTCTCACAGCTTGAATTGGTTGGTGTTTTTTTTTATATTTATATTATATATTTTCCATTTTAACCAAATAACACAATTTACACGAGCTTATTATTGATGACGCCTTTCAAGAATCGTATTTTGTTGATATTTTGTTTGTTTGTTGAGTTGTTGTGATGATGACCATCACTATCGGCATCAATTTTAGTAGTTGACCAAAGAAAAGCGATACTTTTAATGTTTCAATTATTATTGATAATCTTTAACTGCTTATTTAACGAATCAACTATTATTCTGTTCATGGAATAATTTTTTTACTCGTTTTTTTTGTCTATGCTTTTGGAATATTTCTGCAGAATCCGTGAAAATTAATATTTTATTCAAGAGTATCTTATACGAAAAATCCTCAATAAAAAGTTATGCTTAATTCTTTTGTCGATAATCTGACATCGACAACAGCGATGCATAAAATCAAATTGAGTCCATCGCCTTCACCACCATTGCATTCTTCATCAAGCTCTGAATTGATTGTCGCAAGCAATCAACAACAACATGCTATCAATAGTAGAGCTTCAACGAACCCTGCTAATGGGAATCAACGAGCATTCCAAACATCCTATGGCTTATCACCACACCACTCGCACCTAGCTCCACACAACTATTCAGGTTGTGATTTTTTAATTAAACGTGAACCCATGTCTTCATTCGAAACTTCTCCTATGGGACATCATGCAAGCAACATGTTTGTTGCTGCTGCAGCACAATCACATCAATCTCATGTACAGAATCCATCGAATGCCGAAAATGGCACAATGGTGTTTTCATCGTTTGAAAATAATCAATCGAATCACAATCACCACCAATCTGGCCATAATGTGTTCAACAGTCAAATTCAACGCCTTTCTTCATTGTCAACAAATACCACCGCCGCTTCTACAGAACCAATGTATCGAAATGATCATAATTTTAATCAAAATAATAATCATTACAGTCAAATGAATCATCATCATCATTCTCTTTCTTCGATAAATCCTATGCATTCTGCCGCACAAAGTGCAGCTTTATTCAGATATATGTGTCATCAATCACCACTTAAACAAGAGCTGGTCTGTCTTTGGGCCGATCCCGATTTGATACCAAAAAAATCGTGTAACAAAAGTTTTTCTACAATGCACGAAATTGTCACTCACATCACTGTAGAGCATGTGGGTGGACCAGAATGTTCGAATCATACTTGTTTCTGGAATGATTGTCCTCGAAGTGGACGACCATTCAAAGCCAAATATAAACTTGTCAATCATATTCGTGTTCATACGGAGAGAAACCATTCCCGTGCCCATTCCCTCAATGTGGGAAAGTGTTTGCAAGAAGTGAAAATTTAAAAATTCACAAACGAACTCATACAGGTAAGTTTTTTTTTACATTTTTTATTTATTTGATTAGCCATTTTTTCTTGCAATAATTCGGTTAAAAATGTGTGTAGTCAAAGGTACAAAAAAAAAGTTATTGCTCAAAAACGAAAAGCTCGTATCGCAACTATACCACAATTAAATTATTAATATTTGGGATAAGTTTTTTTTTCACAAGACAACATTTATCAAATAAAAATTCAAGAGAATTTCCATATGTTTAAAGAAACAAAACATATAATTCTTTTTCCAGCGAAAAAGGATTTTCTCGTTATGCAAAAGTTTGCATGAACATCATCTTCAAAAATCGTGTTCGAATATAGCCTCGAGCAAAAAAAATTCATGCTTTAAATTTTCCAATGAAGTTGATTTCAGTCAGTTTTTCTTAGAAACGAAAAAACATGGACATTAAATTCAAAAAGTTTGAAAATTTGAAACGCTAACTATATTCATTAAAAAAAGTTTTTTTTTTATGTTGATTTCAAACATTTCGAATAATACGGAATTTTTGTTTGGACACGAAAAATCATTTTAAAGCTCGATTACTTAAAATCTTAAAGTAATTTTTAAAAAAAAATGAGCCTGAAATTGAAAAAAAATTATTTTCCAATTGAATCAAATCGCTCATTCATTAAAGACTATAAAACTCAAGTTGTTTCTAATTGAGTTTCTCCAATTATTGATTCAATTTATCCGACTCTAATTTCGAATATTGAAATCTTATGTGGAACTCTCATGTTAATTGAAATCTCATGTTTCAATTACCCGCCTAAAAACTTTTGAGCATTTTAAGCAAAATAATTTCTAAATTCTATCGAAACACTACAAGAAGACTACTGTTATTTTTTTTTCCTATAAGTTTGTATTGTTTTCAAGAAGATTACAATTAAGTTACAAACAGTGTATATAGTTGTTTTTTTTTTTTTGTTTGTTTCGCTTGCTCTTGATACTGAAAACATGCGCACTTTCTGAGAAAATCGTTTCTGAAAGATGATAAGATGATATAAAACTGAATGATTTCTGTTTTCTGATTGTTTTTGAACTGAACAAAAAAACAACAGAAACAATATTTTCAAGAGAATAGAATTCAACAAACAAAACAAAGAAAAAAGAATGAAGAGAATGTGTGGCCACAATAGATGATTACTTTTTCATTTTTTCTTTCCAAAAATATCTCCTAATAAACGTACACAACCCATCATGAATGACAATGATTTATGGTAATGTTTGATTCTGTTGGGCGCGACTTGTCTAATGTGATACCATAGTTTTTTTTTTTGTTGTTATAACTTTTTCCTTTCTTTGTAATGATTATGATGATGATGATTCACCAAATCAAATCGGCCATTAGTTTTGGAAGAAAATTCTTAAATTTTCTCTCTTCCCTCGGGTTTATTCATTTTTTTTTTTCAGAAACAAAACGAGAAAAGAAATCGGTCGCAAAAAAAAAATCAATCATTCAGGTACGTCAACAAAAACTAGCTAGAAATAAGCGCAATAGTTTGTCTGTTTCGATTTCTCATTTCTGTCAAATGTCAGGTCAAGTTCTTCAGGTGTAAGCTAGTGCCAGTGTGTTTGTGTGTGTGTGTATGTGAGCTGCTGTTCCTGATTTTAGAATGTAGTAGGAACACACACTAAAACTTTGTTATATGTTGCGCTTCCTGGCGAATCGAATTTCAAAGCAAAGAAATGGCTTTTTTTTCTCACACAAGTGTTTTTTTTTTTTAAATAAAAAATATATTTATTTAAAATAGATATACAGAGTATATATTATATTAGTAAATAGTAGATTTAATTAATGTAACTACAGGTTAGTATAAATGGTAATGTGTATTTTTGGTTAGTAGCCCCCCTTCTTAAAGGAAAAAAAAGTAATTAAAAAAAAAAACAAACAAAAAACTCAGTTTCTGTCACCACCAACAAGAGGTTTTCATATAGAAAGAACACCATTTCGAAACTAAACTTTGGCTTTTTGTAACTTGGTCGAATATTTATATTCTTGTAGAAGATGCGTAACATCGTTTTTTCTTCTATGAATGGCCGCTGTTGATGCTTTATGTTCATCCACAAGATGTATCACATTAATAAAAGTTTTTTTTAGCAACTTTGGGATGAAAAAAAAACTTTTTACAAATTTTTTGGAAAAGATTCTTTGATGAAGAAATTGTAAAATTTGAGAGTGTGTATGGAGTTGTGAAACTGTTTTATTTGTTTGTATACCCATCCCTCGATTTACATGGTAGATACGTTCCTGAAAAAAAACCGTGTCAAACGAAAATATACACATTTTATATGGAATAGGTGTATAATTATCATTAAATAAGATTATGATTGTTTAGTAACTTTTTTTATTTCGACTCTTGTTGAAAATTTAATTTGTTTTTCAATGAATAAGGGTTGGTAATTTTAAAATTTTTTGATTTAAATGAGCGATTGAGTCAAACAACAACAACAACAGCAATCTATTTTATGCTCGATTTTAATTCAATTGTTTTATTGATTGTTGCATGCGTAGGGGTTTCCTTTTCTTTCTATTTGAAGAATTCTTTTAGATTTATAAAAATAAAAAACGGAAAAGAATTTTCTTCAATGAATTTTTTTCCAACTTCATTATTCATTTGTTTTTTTTTTTTTTCAAAAACGAAATAATTATATTTGTTTTCTATTAACAGGCAAGAGATGATGGTTGTGTGCGTGTGTGTTAGCTTTAAACGTAAAACAAAGTTTTTTAATGAATGAACTCTAAAAATGAATATGTGATTCGAGAATTTCTTTCAATAGTACAATGGTGGTGGTTCTTTTTCAATGAGAGAATCAACGATGAAAAATTTTGATGTATATTTTGAATGACGCGCAGCGTCAAATCGAAACAAAAAAAATAAAAATATTCTTCATTGAATAAAAAACTATACATCACTGAATGAATCAAATCTGTTTTGTTTTTTTCTTTTCGTTTTTCTTTCAGTGAAATTCCAGTTTCTGCTACATTTCTTCTTTATTTCATATATGCCAATAACTTGTCATTTAAGTTTGTGTGTGTGTTTGCTTCGTTACTGCCTTTTATATGCTCTCGCTGTATGTATGTATGGATGGATGGATGGATGGATAGTTGGTTGGTTGGTTGGTTGGTGTGCTGTTTAAAGCTTATATCATCATCTCAAGCTATAGAATATATATATAAGAGAAAACGAAAACTGTCATAAACAGGAGAAGAGGAGAGATACCGCATGCCGTGAGAGACCATATACTCTGAAAATAAAACAAAATAATAAAAAAAAAAAAAATGAAGCAAAGATTTGTTCGTTAGTTGCGCTGACAGGCAACGAGAAAAAAAAAATGAAACATTTTCTTCTTTTGTTTTGTTGTGGTGCCTTTTTAAATCGCCATTATTCATCGTCAGATTGTTAAAAGTTTTTTACGAGGAGAAAAAAATTCTCATAATAATAGTCCTCGTTTTTTAATTGTTTTGATCTTCTTTGAATTAAGTTTATTCTTGTTATCATTAAATAATAATAATAATGTTTGAGGATGATCAAATAATGAAATCAAATAGCATAAGGATTTTTTTTTGTTTTGTTTTGTTTGAATTCTATCAATTGATTTTTCATTTCTTCAACCAATGGCCAATTTTCAAAGCTTTTTTCAAACTCATTAAAAATTTTTTAATATAAAAAATATTATTAAGCATTATAGAAACAGTCTCTATGAGAGAAAAAATCTACTATTACTTTATTAAATTAGTCGATTTTATATTTCTTATATAAACAGAACGCTCAAAATTTTTGTATTGATTCGAAGAATTTGATAGTTCATTTAGAAAAAAAAAATTTAAATCTTAAAAAAACGAGAAAACTCGTTTTTTTTTTTTAGCGGCTGTTGGTAAAATCACACTAATAAGTTAATTGGTTTTTTTTTCTTCAATCAATTATAATTAAAGAAAAAGATTCGATTTCTAAACGTCAGAAATGAAAAATTAATATTTTCTATTCATTTCAAAATTTATAATAAAAAAAAAAAAAAAATTTTTTTTCTTGACAGCGTACCATTTGAAACATTTAGTTGTCCGATAACAATTGTATAAATTTCATTTTGAGGTTTACCATTTTTTCCCCTAAATAAAGGCTGAAACAATACAATACAATACAAAAAAAACAGGTGTTGTTGCCTCGGGAAAAATTAGCTCGCTGAATCGAATAGCCTAGTCACACAGATAGTAATCTAAATTTTTTTACAAACTTTATTTTGTTTTAGAAAAGACTTATATGTTATTGGTAGAACAATGTTTCCCTATAACCGAAATGGTGCTCTCTACCTTATGAGCAAGTTGTTTTTTTTGTACTGATTGATTTGCCACGATCATGTTAAAAGCTTAGAAATTCAAGTAATTTTAAAAATTTTTAAACGTTTTAATAAACTAATATTTTGAAATAATTTTTTTTTTTTTTTTTTAAACAGGAGAAAAGCCATTTAAATGTGAATATGAAGGCTGTGATCGTAGGTTCGCAAACAGCTCGGATCGGAAAAAACATTCGCATGTGCACACTAGTGATAAACCGTACAATTGCAAAATGAAAGGTTGTGACAAAAGTTACACACATCCAAGCTCTCTACGAAAACATATGAAGGTTCATGAGAAACCGATGTCTCCGATCGATGTCACCTTATCCATTGTAGATCAAGATCATTCACGTAGCTCGGCATCGGGTTACGAGAGTGATGGAAATAATAGTCGAGCAACATCAAATGCCACCAACAACAGTAGCAATTCACCTATAGTGAGCAATAATAACAATCGGAGCAATATCAACATTGATAATCGTTTGCAATCTCAATCAACAAACAACGATGGTCTTCATTTGATTAACGGTGGTGGCCATAATGGTATTAATGGTTATCATTCTCATCACGTCAACCACCTCAATCCTCACCATCACAATCATCATCATCCTTCGCAGCAGCCCAACAATAATTTTAACATGTCACCATCAACTGTTTTGACTTCATTGAATAACAGTGTTTTAATCAATCACCATCATCATCATCATCATCATTCTTCAGCACCACCGCCACCACCTTCTCTTTCTTCGTCCCATCATCCTCATCATCATTTACATGTTCAATCTCATCATCATCATGGAACTACGGCAACAAATTTCACCGATTGGTACATGTCGCAATCGGCATCCGGAATGCCAACACCTCCAAGCAATGAGACATCGCCAACATCGTTATCTCATACTGTCATTCCGACATTTCATCACCATGCACATTTAAACGCCACAATTTCTTATTGAAACCATCATCACTCTATGCAAATCTTACCGGGATGAAGATTTTAAACAAACAAAAAATTTTCTACTCTTATTTATCGCTTCATTTTTGTTCAAAGCCTAGTCACAGAATTTTTCTGCTGATATAATCAATAATTTTAATGTTTTTTTTTTGACGACCTTCTTGAAATATTTAAAGAAAACTTTACAGTATAAAATGAAGAAGAGAGAAAAAAAAACTCTAGTTCAACTTTTGACAAGTTTTTAAGGCAAAAAAAAAACTTTTCAATTTTTCTCTTGTATAATCTTATTGTAAATTAGGATTCGCAAAGTTAAAGTCTTCTTCTTTTTTTTCTTCTGCTAATTATTTTAAATTGAAAATAACGCAATGGATGAAATTTATTTGTTAATTTATTTAAAATTGTGTGATATTAAATAATGATTTAGTAAAGGTCTTTTTATTTAAATAAAATCCATGTATTTTTTTTTCTTCTTTAAAACATGAAAGTTTTTTTTTAAAATTCGATTTAAATAAGAAAAATTGTAGTTGAAAATTTAAATTAAAAAAAAAAAAACGGAATAAATTTATAATATTCGCACACCAAGTTTTAGAAAACACAAATATTGCTATTATTTTCATGACAAATACGTTTCATAAAAATTACCAGTTTTTAAAACAAAATTTTTTATAATAGTTTTTTTTTTTTTTTTTGTGGAGAACATGAAAAATGATAAGTGTATTTAATATATGTGTTTACTAGAACTGTGATAATAAATCAACGTGTGTGAAGTTTTCGTATAAACATTCAATTGATTCCATCGAGTTGATGAATCATGGAGAATCATCAGAACATTATACATACTTAAGGATGAACATCATCCATACTTTTTTGAGTGAATAAGAAAAGAATAAGTTTTGCTATTAATATTATTATTATTCTGTTTGTTTTCCCTTCATAAACAAACTCATTCAAACACTAGAACAGCAACGGAAAAACATTGTTTCATTCGAAATAGAATCAATCTTTGATTGTTTGTTTATTATTGAGTGATACATTTCTTGACAAGAAGAAGAAGAAGACACTTGACCCCTTGTCTTAAGTACTTGGGCGTTCAACAATGGCTGTTGTTAATTTTTGATAAACAACTTTTTGTCAGAATCAAAACTTTATACCATCATGGTGTTTTTGATTTTAATCAATGGGCTGCTGCTGCTATTGTTTGTTTTCTACGCAGTTCCGATTTATAGTTATTATGATTATAATAAAACTGAATATCAATAAATGCTTGCGTTTGTTCGTTTAGAAACAGAAAAAAAAACCTATTACTTACATAGCTACCGTATAATTGTAGAGCAGAAAAAACAACCACCACTCGTTAAACCTAATCAGTTAATTATATACCGCATGTTTTGCACCTCTTATTTTCACTTCATTTATATTTTTTTTTTTAGTAATAGTTTAGTGTCTGATTTTGGGCTCGATGCGAAAGCTATGACATGCATGATATCAGCATACTACCAATGCACCGCAATGCATAAATAGCAGATTTTTTTTTTTGTTGTTGTTTTTATCAGCGATAGTTATCAAAATAATAATTGTAATAGTAGTAGAAAGAAACAAATCAAAAATCCATAAAAAGGTCAAGTTCTCTCTGCTATTGATTCGAGAATTAATCGATTGTCGTGGTAATAGAGAAACGAAATGATTATTTTGGAAAATAATGAAAACTCACCTATTAATAATAATGACAAGAGAACAAAAATTTCATATACTCGCATAGATTTTAGATTTGACATTTTAATAAATTGTTTACATTCTATTTTTATTTGACCAGAGATTAAGTAAAAAAAATTCAAAAATATCGCTCATAAAAATTGACAATCCAGACCAAATTTAACATTTAAACAAAAGATGTGCCTCAAACAAATATATCTCTTGATGAACATATTTTTCTACCTAACAAACACAATGATGACGATCAGAGATGATGATGATCAATTTAGCCACAAGGCACGCTCGCCAAAGACGATCATTGTAATGTTTTTCTATAGTTTTTCCTCTCAGATTCTTATCTTGCATATGGAAAATTTCAAAAAAAAAAAAAACAGGAGAAAAAGAAAAAAAACGTGAATTGGAGATTTGTCTTTCATTTCGTAGAACATTTTTCGGTTACTTTCTACCAATTTTGTTTTTCTTTTTGTAATTTATCTTGCTCAAGAATGCTAAATGTCTAAAAATCTGAGCTGATTTGATCGCGATATCGATCTTTCTCTCATTCGCCTACGAATACAAATCTGGCACACACACACACACAAACAATAAGTTAATCAAGACAAGTTTTGACCACAAGAACAACCAGAAAAAAAAATGACCATATCGAATTACTATTTAAATGAAAACATATTTTTACAATAACAGTGTATTAAAAAAAAAAACATTCAAACATCATATTTTCATTACTTGAAATCAAACCAAAAAGTTATGATGAATAGAAAAAAAATATTTAAAAATAATTAAAAATTGCAATATTTGAAGGATCACTGTTTATTAATTTTAGTTGATATTACAATAATTTTTTTCCACAGAAAAAAAACTTTCATAGCTAAAAAAAAATCACTGTTTGCTCTAATTTATTATCATAATAAAGGGATGTATTATTTATTTCGAGTTTCTTTTTTTTCTCTTTATTATTATCATTATTATACTTTAAATATGATTCGGTTGACCGTAAAACACACACACACACACACGCACAAATTACATTGTGATCGTTTCTTTTTTTTCCCTTTCTTTTTATTTGAAAAAAAAAACAAAATCGGTCTATGAAACATGAATAAATGGAAAAACGGTGTCTAATTTGTCGAAAATTAGAATCCAACCTCTCATGTGTTGGTTCATTGGTTAAAAGAAAACAATAGCTAAAATTGTTTTTTTTTTTAAATAAAAATAATAACGATTTTAGTGCTTTCATTCATCAATATGGTGAATAATGATGATAATAAATTTTTTTTTTTTTTAATATAAAAACATTATTGTAAGATCACTTTAAATAATGGTAAGTATGAAGTTTAGTTTTGGTTTTGTTGTCGGTTGTTGTCGTATTATTGTTCCATCAACACGTCTAACAACGAACAAAAAAATTGTTGTAGGTGATCGAATATAATATATAATCTGGTCGGTTATTATTATTATTATGATTATTTGGTCCACTAATTTTTTTTTTCTGTTCCATCAGCTCAACAACACAATTGGCGTACAAATTTAGTCAAAATATTATTATTCAGTGCCAAGGCAAAAAAAAATATCTTTTTTAGAGGCTTACTTGAGGCTATTGTTGTAAAAACATTGTTGTTGGAGTCTATACTAAAACTCATTCCACGGCTTCGTGGAAAGAGAAACGACACAATCGGCTTTTGTTAGGATCTATTCACTTTTCAATGGCTCTCCTCATTCATTGGGTTTGAATAGACTCTTGTTCGTTGTTTTTTGTTGTTGATTTATATACTTATTTGGTTGTTCTAGAAATTTTTTTTTTTTTTTGTTCTGTTTTCTTGAATCCCGTGCTTCTTGCTATGTTTAAAATCAATTTAAATTATAAAAAAAAGTGTTGTTGCTGTCATTACTATGAAGTTGATGCATTCATCAGTATAATGTGTGTGTGTGTGTGTTTGTATAGATTTGTTGGTTTGTTGGTCGGAACAAAAAATATTTTTGAGATTTGCTTTTATTTGTAACTATCAACTAAATAATAGAGAGACTAATGACAATTGAAGCAAATTATTAAATTCTAAAAAATAAATGAAATAAAGTTTTCAACATTAAATAACAAACAAACGAACAAAAAAAAAGCAAGTCTCTCATTCAGAGAAAGATGGAGTCGCGCTCCAGAGAATCGTTTCTATTTGATAATTTATTTAAAATGACAAAAAGTGTTGACTTGCGCATGCGTTGCCGTCAACAACCTTTTTTCATGGTTTGATCGATCTTTGATGATGGTGCAAAGAATCACAACAGCTTCAGAGTTTCGCACTTTCAAGTTTTGTTGTTAAACATGAATTTTTATTTTTCAAATCACTCTCACGAACGATCGTCGAACATGGAACGAACGTTGGGTCGAATCAGTCAAATTGGACAATGATGTTTTTTTTTCCTAGCTTTTACTTGCAGATGGTCGGGATTAACAATAGCTAGCGGAGGCACTAACATACAGTTGAATCAGTTTAGAATTTTAATTAGTTGTTTTCTGTTTTTGCAAAAAAAACGTTGTTGGTATCGTAAATTGAAATTTACAACCAAAATCTTCCTCCTCATCATCAATGTTTTGGACATTTGAAATTATTCTGTTGAAAATATTTTAATATATCTTATTGGGTTCTATTGAGTTTATAAATGACAATCATGATGATCATCTGCTTGAAAAATCATCTGCTTGAGTCTCAAAAAAATCAATCGATGTGTTTTTATTTATTTATAATAAAAAAAAATTACCATTATGGTACCATAGAAACTTTAGTTGTTTTGACTTTTTCAAAAACTCTACAAAAAAAGGAAGGAATTTTATGAATTTCAAGCATTTTTTTAATTAGATTATTAATACAAAATTCATTTATCTCATTGACAGTACCGGGACAGGGCATAGACATGGTGTGTGTGCCTTCAGTTTGTGCCTGTTTGTGATGACTTGTCAGGATTTTTATTAAAAAACAAAGTTTCTTTAAAAAACAAGATATGTTCAAAGATATGAAGTTGGAAGAAATCATTTCACCAAAAAAAAAAAAAACTAAATGTTAGACAACAGAGATGTTTGAACGAACGAACGAAGCACTATCGAATTGAACGATTATGCTGGTGATGAGCAACACAACAACAACAACAACAGTGGACACAAGAAATTGCTGTTGTTGGTGGTGGTGGTGGTGTCTTTCGATTCGGCCAGTTTTCTTTTTCGATGGTATTTTTTCCTTTCCTTCAAATTTTATGACATAATGGTTGAACTAGGAGACTGCGTGGCGACTGTGATTTTTATCGAAGTTTTTTTTACAAATGTGAATGTGTGTTTATGCCTTGACCACCAACTGTGATCGATATATGGCAAAAAGAAAACTTTACTATAGAACCCAAAAATAGTGAACACCAACAACCAAGAAACAAGAAACAAGAAAAAAAAAACGATGAACAACTGGAAATGAGCGAGTCAGTGAGAGTGAGTATCACTTAATATTTGAGTCTTCTTATCTAAAATACTTTGAAGAAGAAGCAAAAAGTGCCAAACAAGTAGTTAATTGTCGGCTTACCTGAACCAACTTTATATATGTATATATCGTACCTATCTGTATGTGTGTGTGTGTGCCTTATCTCTCCTCACACTTTGTATTGCTTGTTTTCTTGATTTGTTGTCGTTTTTTTTTATATATATATATTTTATACTATTTTCGCTTGTTTGACCAGAATTTAATTTATGGTTATTGAATAATATCTTTCCAAAACATCTCGTTTTTAGTAAGAATTTTTTTTTTCTGCTTTAAACGATTCGATCTCATCTCGATGCCTATACGTCGAACAGATTTGTCATTAAAAGATTGTTTAGCATTTGTTTTCTTGGTAAAGAATAATGAAAATAAGGAAAAAAAAACATCTTGATTGAATAGAGTATGTGTGTGTGCGTGTATTGAAATCGATTTACATACAATTTATTTGTGATAGTCACAAGAGTGATACACACACACACATATGAAATTTTCATTTTCAACCTCCATCTTTGTTTTTTTATTTTATGATTATTTGAATCAAATATTTACACTTAAATACCGAAAGCAGTAAACCATGGCAGTGACCGAGAGAGAGAGAGAGAGAGTGCCAGCAGTAGCCAATGAACGTTCTTGTTTTTTTTTTTTTTTATTTTAGTTGAAAAAATGATCTGACATATTCTGCATCGAACGATCAGAACGAACACAAACCGACCAGTCTTGTAATTTGCATTCGATATAACTTTGATGGCTTATGTTCCTGAAGCCTGATGATGAACGACAACGACTATTGCCTTGTTGTTGTTGTTTTTTTTTCTGTCTCTTTCTCATGTTCTTAATAAAAATGATTAAATTTTTTTTTTTTTTTTTACTTGCACAGGTGTGCAAATCAAACGCATTAAAAGTTGTAAATCGTTTTTTTTTTTTTTTAAGTAGAAACCCCAAGAAAACGAAAGAAACCGTGTTTATGGCAAGAAGCACACACATTCTAATCGAACAAACTGGTGAAGTGTACAGCTTGGGCTGTCACTGACACACAGTCTAAATGTTTTTGTGAAGGTTTTTTTTTCTCACTTAAAGTATATATCTATCTATTTGTTATGGGTATAGTATATCTTTGGACAAAACATTTATTTTAGATATATGGTGTTTTTCTGTAACACACTCACTGTATTATGGTAAGTTTTTTTTACAGTTTTTTGTTACTGTTGTTGTTGTTGTTGTGGAGCTTCTCATTTGTCTCAAAATGTTTTTCAGGTAAACAATAGAAATAATTTGCTTAGGCGATCAAAAAAAAAAAAGAAAGAGAGTTTTAAATTGGAAAAAAAGTCAATCAAACTAACGAATGCCTGAATAGTGAGATCTCCAGATCTATTGAATTTTTGTTTGAGGTTTTTTTCAAGCAATAAAGTTTTTGTCTCTTTAGGTATTATAAGAATTCAAATCATCTATCTTTTTTTTTTTAGGTAAAAGGTATTTTTCTAAAAAATTTCTAATTATTTTTCTTAACAAGAGAAAAAAATGTTATTAGTTTTTAACACACACACACATTTACAAATGATGAGTTTTTTTTTCTTCGTTTCGAAACGATAATCGGATATCGGTCAAGAGTGAGTATAAAGTTTTTTTTATTACAAAATAAATTATTTGTATGTGGCATTTCGGTGGTATGTTTCTCCAATGTTTCAATGTTGTACTTTCAAATAAACCTTCAACTATAGTTCATAAAGGTAACTATTCATTTCTTCTACTTAAACAGAAATATTTTTTTTTCCTTCTCCGATATATTATCATTAGTGAATATGAGCACTTTTTTTCCACTGAAACATTTTGAAAATTCGATAAATCTTGAAACGCTTTCTATATGCTATTAAAAGAAATAAATTTACTAATTTCCTAACATTAAAAACTCTCAATAGAGTATTACATTCTATTCCTTTTTTTTAAACATTTTTTTAAAAAAATGTTCTTGTCAATAAAAAAAGAACTTTTTTCAATGTTAAATTTAATAAAGTACTTGAAAAGAAGTTTAAAGTTCATGTAAAGATTTTTTGGTAGCGGACCAATTCTTCATCGGCACCAGCTTTATTATAAAACTTGACAATTAAATCCTTGTCTTCGTAGTTGATAGTTTGCAAAAAATTAGCAGCAATCTTGAAAACCATTCGATCTCGGGCCACTAAAGCAAAAGAAATGACTTTGTTCGCTTGTCCAGTACGTATCAAAGCTTTCACAGAATCAACTCTTTTTCCAATTTTGTTGTACAGTTTAGCGGCCAATTGATAATCGCCTTTTTCCAAGCAAAGTTCACTAAATACATCAATCAGTTTTTCGCTTTGACTTTTATTAGCGAACTTTTCTAGTTTAGACATTAGTTCTTCATTCAAATCGATTCCAAACCGGTGAATAATATCAATGATTGCATCGAAATTATCACATTCTGACATTAAAATTAAATCGATGACAATGTCAACAATACTGATATCATCTTTCAAACAATGTATTGCAAGGTCAATTTCAGATTTTTCAACTTTAAAATCTCTTTGATCATTATTTAATTCTTGATAGCAAATTTCCCGCAAAAAATCCCAAAGTCGTTTCTGAATAGAAAGTTGAATTGATTGGTTAATCTGTCCACATTTGTAATAAAGTCGAGCCAAGCTATCGCTATCAATCGAAAACGAAGAACGATCATCAAAATTATCTTTTTCACTGAAATAGTTTCGAAGAACGTTATTTGCCTCTGTTTTCGAGCAGTGTTTTACTGCGATTTGGATCAGCTTGTCTGAATGTTGTTGAGTGACGCAAACTCGAATCGCATGTCTAATGGCTCCGCAGCTCAAATAGTATTCAATGGACTGCATACTGTTGATGGGTTCAAGATGTTTGCCCAAAAACAAAATAGCGGCAGTCATTGAAGAATTTTCTGGAATTTTTTCCTGTTTATTTTTCTCTTCAGATAAATAAGAGTCTACCAATTGAATCGCATCATTTTCTCGATTAGCATGACAAAGAATACGAACCAAATTGTAATAATCATTAGCTATTTGATACATTTCTATTGCGGTACTTTGATCATTTTGACTCTCGCAATACTGGCCCCACCAACTAACCAGGTATTCATTTACTCGATCGTTTTGTTTTTCTACACAGTAACTTTTCAATTCTTGAAGATTTTTACTTTCAAATAACATTCTTGGAATTTCGGCAATATTACCGGAAAGCTCGTAATATTTGATGGCGTCTAAAGATTTTCCTTCATATTCCATTTGTTTCCCATACTCATAATACAGGTTCTTTTGTTCAATTTTATTGGTACATTCGAAGGCTTCCGCCCATTTTTCTTGCAATCGAAAAAATCTAGCTATTTTGTTAGAATCTTTTGATTTTATTAAAATATTCTCCGCTTGTTCTGTTAATCCAAAATGCAAGGCCATAATTGACAATGAAGTTTCTTTATTACCTAACGCCATCTCTTGTTTCAAGCAACGAATCAATGAAACGTTTTTCATTTTTGTCAAACAGAAAAACGCGCTTTCAATGTTTAAATCAAAAATGCATTTTTTTCCCATTATGTTCCATAAACTTGAGTCTTCAATTTGAGAATTATAGAAAAACTTTTGCAGTTCCTCTTTGTTTAATCCCAAAATATGGAGAAGCACTTGACGAAATTTTTTGAAACACTTCAAATTAGCTATTTTATGAGAGATTATCAAATTTTCAGGAGTTTCAATAAAAAGAATAGATTCTTGATAAGCTAAAACTAAACCTAGTGATGGTTTCACCAGTAATGAATCGTGCAAGGAAATTTTTTTTTCTTCTTTAATATAAACCAGAAAATAGAAAACTTCATCGGTGCACACACAAAACAATACTGGATCATTCATGTCAAAGTGTATCGACAAAATTGAACGATGGGAGTCAATAAAAAATTCCACTTGATTTTCACCGTCTATTAAGCCAATAATAGATTTTTCAGTTGCAAATAGTATCAATGAATTTTCGAAATTCGATTCAATTAAAATAATTTTACGATCTGGTTTCACAGTAAAAACATTTTTCGTTTCTATTTTTTTGTTATCCATCAATTGAAAATGAATGATCGCTGAGTGATTATTTGACATATCATTTTGTTCAATCACACAAAACAGTCTATCTCGGTTTTTATAGTAAGCTTTGACAACAGTTTTTTTAACATCATTAACAGTTTTAAATTTTGTTGAACAAGTAGAATGAGAGAAATCGTTAAAATGTTGGATATGAAATTTTAATTCATTAGATTGTTGGCTTAAAATCTTTCCGAGCCACAAACAACCCAGATGGATGAAGATGATTTGAAATGAATAATATTTCATCGATTGATTATGTTCAATCTTTTTCCCATTAAGATCATACAATAGTATTTGATTATCTTCCACTATTATAACAATCATTTGATCTTTGGCACTCAAAGTGAATTTATTGATTGGAACATCACAATGAATGACTTTATTGTTATTTTTTACCAACTCATTCAATTGGTGAATAACTAATCGACTTTTTTTCTGCTAAAATGAATTTTTGTAAAAAAGAAGTTTTTTTAATGAATTTTGCTTGCTTACCTTGAAAATTAAAAAGTTTTCTGATCTTGAATAAAGGTCCATTCTTGAAAAAATCAAACAAACTGTGATATTAAAAACAATTCTTTTTTTATTAAAATTCCAAAATACAAATGCAAAACATATGATCGCTATAGTAACGGTTTCTTGTGAAATTCTCGGTTTTATTTATTTAAAAAAAAATGATTTAAATTTGAAGAATTTCATAGAAAAAAAAACAAAAGATTTACAAAAAATTGAAAGTGAATAGATAATTATTAATAAAACATTAAACGATTGATTGCAAAAACAAAACCAAAAATAAATCCATTACTAACAGAAAATACTTGAGAAGCTCCAGCCGTACAATCTACAATGGTCATTGCTTTGATGAAATCATGTCCCAAATATTTTTGATAATCTCTTTTCTCTCGTGATATTGGCTTCAGTTTAACAGTAGAATCTTGAAAAATCAAATTCTTATACTTTTGGTCAGAAACGAACATTTTGAATGTGAAATCTTTGGTGTATTTTGATCCATAAAACTGTTGAGCATAAATAAATAAAGTAATGTAAGCTTCTTTGTACAGAAATGGCTTGAATCGATTAGTAACAATAGCGTTAGAAGCCACTTCACCAAGATTGCACTTCATGAAATCTTTCACTTCAGAGCGAGATCCATCCCGACATAAAAGTTCCAAATCTTCAATTATGGTGTTTCTGGCCCAAAACTCGGTATTAATGCCATTAGTGTTTTCGAAAATTGTAGAGTGTTTAGCAAAAGCTATATCTCCACCACCTTCAACTAAACACTGCAATGCACCAGTATCGCCAAAATATGGTTCAGAAGAGTCTCGACGACAATAACGGCTTGAATCGCCGTGACATAGATCGCACAAGTTGTTAAACTCCCAAGGAGTTTTTCCATTATTATATTCTGAAGCTAAAACTCCTGGAACACAAGATTTTAAAAAAAACTCTGAAGCTGCTTTGATAGAATTGCATCCGTAAGAACGCATTCGAGAATTTGAAAGTAGAAAAGCCATCGGAATGACCCAACCAGCTGCTGTTTTATAACCAGAATGACATGTTTTTTTTCCTTTCAAATACAGTAAATCAGTTTCCAAATCAGCTTTTTTAGATATAGCTACGACATAGTAGCTATCATTGAGATTATTTTGCTCAGACATTATGGGCTCTAAATCAAAACGTTGTCCTGCAGTATACACATCTGCCGCATCCAGAACAGTTAAATCAGCTTCATCTTCTTGAATTTTTTTCATACAATCAATTGTATTCTTCCCGTGAACACATGAAAGCGAAGGCTGAAGAAAATTTTTTCTAAATGCCGATTTCATACTGTTACATTTTTTCAATTCTTGATTAGAAACTACACATAATTTAGCGTTGGGTACATAACATTTTCTTAATTTAGCAAACAGATCTTCGACATCAAGATAAGGATTGAAAAGGCCAAAATATCCTCTGAAAGACTGTCGATATGTATTAACTGGTGCTAAAGAAAAAGTTTCATCCGAAAATAATAAATTCAAGCCTCCAAACTTTGGCGAATTGAAAAGATTAAACGACGATGAAAATAAAGAAGCAGACGGTGTGATGTTGAATGAAAATAATTTTGATGATTCAATCAAAAAGCTTTGAACTTGCTCTCGTATTCCAGGTAAAACTTCAGATGAAATAACAACAGCATGAGGAGGAACATAACCCCAATTGCATTGTAAATAATTATCGAAAGAAACACGATCTCCGTTCGGACAAAATAATTGAAAGTCTTCTCGTTTCAATCTACCTGTTTGAGCTAATTGGTTTAAAGTAGTGTGTTTCACAAAAGCCACATCACCATCATTGACTAAACACAAAAGAGCTCCTTCAAAGTTAGCATACAAATCGTTACCGTTGCATCTTCCTGAAGCACATAATGAGCAAATTGATTGAGGATTCGTACCAATGGGATTGTTTTTATCTATTAAAGCATTAGGAGCACAACTAGGACCGAAGAAATTGGCAGCATTTTGTATAATATTATTACAATCGACAATATCGATCAAGTCCATTTCCAAAAGTTTAACGATAGGTAATACCCAACCAGCTAGTTGTCCAACACCACTGAAGCATGCTTTTTTGCTTCGAAGATCTTTCAAACTTTGAATGTAAGAAAGAGAACTCGACTTCACTACAGCAACGGAAAAATATCCAGTTAGATTATTTGATCCATATTGTTCATAAACGATAGGCACTAAGCTGTGATAACGACCACCGATATAAACCTCTCCAGGATCAAGCTGAACTAAATCGACTTTCCGGTCTTCAATCAGCTTCATACAATGATGTTTATCATTCGCAGTGACACATTGAAGATCAAATTGAAAGCGCGAATCTGTTTTGACTTGATTCGCCCAACTTTGACATTTTTTCAATTCATTTGAGTTGATAGTACAAAAACTTAAAGGCAGTTTTTCGAAGCAATCTATTATTAATAATGAATTTTGATTGAAAAATATTTTAAATTATAAATTACTCACATGAAAAGCAGATGAAACAAGTTAAAAATATTATTATGCCAAAGTGATTCATTATTTTTTCAAGTTAATTAAGATTTTAATCTAACCAATAGTAATTCAGTATAAAAAATTTGACATAAAAAGTTTGTAAAAGTTCCAGAGAATCAACTTCAAACGAAGCATTATTTTTTTAATCAATCTCAAGTTTATGTTATGTATTCAGATAGTTTTTAAATTCATTTATTAAATCATCAGTACTTTTAAGATGAGATTATTGATAAAAAAACAAGAAAATTTTTTTAAAAATTAAAATAAGCGATTTATTTGATCAGTAATAGCAAAAATTTGGCGATAACTGATTAAAAAAAACTTAATGTAATTCACGATGTTCATTGACTTGTTGTATTTAGTTTATTGACTGCTTAGAATGAAATAAAAAACAACACACTTATTAATTGCAATTGAAGGTATACCTATAGGTAGACACCTCACACACCCTGAACATTTTTTATTCAAAACGTTAGTTTTCTACCTTGTTAATACAATGACCACCTCCGTATTCTTTTAAGAACAAAATTTTTAATGAAATCCATTTTTTTTTATTGAAAATAATTCCATTTAAGTATTTAATTATTTTCATTGTCAAATTTTAAATTTTAAAATTTTCTCAATTATTTTGTTTACTGATAGCGAAAAGTTGATGGGTTTTTACTAAAATCTTGGTAAATAATAAATTATCAAACTATTTCACTAATATTAAAAAATATTAAAAATTGAAATTTATAATCAATCAATCAATCGATCAATGTAAATTTCTAGTATTTTTTTTAAAATTGGTTTCGTAATTTAAAAAAAAATACTGTGTACAAACTTGGTAAATATTTTATTCAGTTTGGCTGTTAGAAAGTCAAAGCTCTCAAATGTAACGATTTTTAAAAAGAATAGAAAACTGTCATCTTTTGGCTATAAAAGTAACTTCTTATTATTTGTGGCAAATAAATTAGTCTTCTTCAGTAAAGAATCTTCACTGTAATTTTGAATAGCTTGAAAATTTAAAAAATTTAAAAAACAACATTTAAAATAATTTGATAGTCACAACTTTAAAACATTTAAAAGCTTTTTTTTTTGCATGTATTTGCTTCACGATGAAGGAAAAAAAAATCAAATCAACTAGCGTCATCTTACATTGAAAATGACAAACTTTTGCTCTATTCAATAGTGTATTGCAAACACATTTGAAAGATCTGCTTGTAAGTTCATGTGTAACATTACGTGGCTGACATCAAATCTCAACCTAAACCATTATTGGCAAAATGAATTGGTTTCTTTGGTCAATTTTCTTCACCTTTTCTCCAAATTTTATTACAGCCTTGTATTTTCACATTGCTGAAACTGAAAGAAAATGTTTTATTGAAGAGGTTCCAGATGAAACATTAGTAGTCGGTATGTCAGATTTAAAATTTTAATTTATAATAATTTTTTTTGTAATTTTCAGGCAATTATAAATGTCAAATATATGATCCGAATACAGGAGGTTTTATGCCATCAAGTCCCGGTATTGGAATGCACGTTGAGATTCGCGATCCAGAAGATAAAGTGATTTTGTCTAAAGTATACTCGTCGGAAGGCCGATTTTCGTTTACATCACACACGCCGGGTGAACATGTAATTTGTTTATATTCAAATTCGACTCGTTGGTTCTCCAACGGTCAACTTCGTGTTCATCTGAATATTCAAGTTGGTGAACATGCTATCGATTATCAAAACGTTGCTCAGCAAGAAAAATTGAGTGAACTCCAACTGCGAATTCGTCAATTATTGGATCAAGTTGAACAGATAACAAAAGAACAAAACTATCAAAGGGTTTGTTCAAATTAACTTTTCTAATTAATACTCGCTTTTTCTTTTTAGTATCGTGAGGAACGTTTCCGTTTAACTAGTGAAAGCACATATTCGCGAGTATTATGGTGGTCCTTATTTCAAACTATTATTCTCATTGGAATGGGGATATGGCAAATGCGTCATTTGAAAAGTTTTTTCGAAGCCAAAAAACTTGTATAGTTAATTTTTTTTTAATAAAATAATTGTACGAAAAAAAAATGATTTATGTTGATGAGTTTTTCATTTGGGTTTAGTTTCTTGGTCTGAAACATTACGAATAAATATTGAATCAGGTGGAATGTCTTTTATATCATTGGTTTCGGCCAAATAAGAAGAGGCGATAGCCAAATGAGAGCCATCAGGAGAAAAACAAAGTGAAGAAATACTTGTCGGATATCTGTGAAATTGGCATAACCGCTTTTTGTTAAATCCATCCCAAATGTTAACAAAACCATCTGAGCCTCCTGTAGCAAAAGTGTTATGACCAGAATGAAAACTGATAGAATTAACAGGATAAATGTTTTCTAGTCCAGTAGCTGTATCTTTGTTACGGTGACATTTAAACGCATACTTTTTTTTTTGAATTTCAGGATTTGGATCCAAATATTCGACGGCAACTCTTCCTTCAATAGAGCTAAGAACAAAACCTTCTTTGTTACTGAAACATCGAATGAATCTTGTTTGAAATTTAAGACTTGATTCTCTTCTTTGTTGTGGATACGACATATTTTTCAAATCCCAAACTAATACTCGCCGTTCCGCTGTTCCAACGACAACAATATTTCCACAAACATCAAAAGTATAAACTTTATCTGGTTGCGTGTAAGTACCAACTGATGTTGGTGATCTGAAATCCCAAAGCTTCAAATTATAATCCCATCCCCCTGTTATTATAAGGTTGTTTTCAAGAGAAGATTCAACGCATCTGATGGGAGCACTATGAGTACCAACAATTGTTTCGACAGATTTATTTAAATCAATCATTCTGACTATGTTATCCAAGCCTCCACTCCAAACATAATTTGCATCCTATAATTAAAATAAATAAATAAAATAATTTTCATGTTATTTGAAACCTGAAAAACGCAATCTAAAACAGGAGCAGGATGATCGAATTTGAAGCAAAGCTTTCGGTTGATAATATCATATAAACGAACAGTCGAGTCCCATGACGCTGATATCAGAAATTGATTAGTGTGTTTACCAAACTTTATACTTTGAATGCAATCCGAAGGTACATTATCTAATTTAAATTCATTGATTGAATCCGATAGAGTCATTCTAGAAAATTTTCTATTTCTGGTTCAATTCAAATTTAACGAGCTACATTAAATTATTGAAAAGAAGTCATTCATAATATTCATAACGTTTCGTACTTTTTGAATTCACCTTTGCAGACACAGATACAGAAAGATTTCACAAATCATAATAGAGTTTGTAATACAGTCAAAACTCTTTAATCTTAAATATAGGAAAACAGTTTTGTTCTCTACTAAAGTTTTTTTTTTTTGAAAATCAGATGTTAATAAATGCATGTATGAATATATGAAATAATTGGAAAACCGTTTCCTATGATGATTATTCATTGAAATTTTTGTTTGATTCTAAAATAGCTAAATTTGCTTTTAAAAAAAAATTTTTTTTTTAATGTATACAAATTAATAAAAAAATTAAAAGTTTTTTTCAAAAATAAATATTTAATCAAAAAAAAAAAAAAAAACAAAATTCAGTTCAAATAACCTCTCAGTTTCAGTTTTTCAAAATCTTTTTCATCTATTTATCGATTTCGAATTTTTTGAAAACCTGTGAGCTGCAAAGAAATTTTTTTTGTTTTGTTTTAAAAAAACTAATCTTGGAAAGAGATGTCAATATAGTTTGTTCAATAAAATTTACGAGTGAATGTTATAGATATCAAGATTTCTTTATGCTTGTTTTAATTTTAGTTGTACAATAATTTGTTTTCAAGAACATTTGCAAAAATTTTTCAAGTTCTAGCCTCAAGGCAATAAATTGAACTGACTTACAACGTATATTATATTATAAACATTTAAACAAAGTATTTATTTTTATTTTTGCATCATCTTTTGACAGAGAAAGAAAAAATGAAAAAAAAATTTGACGCAAAGAATCGAAAACTAGAAAAAAAATCCTGTATTTCTATGCAGCTGCTATCTATTGATTTATTTAAATACTTCATTAAATATTGATCGAATTAGCCGAAGATTCGATCATAATAAACGAATAAAAAACTAAGCAGATTTGTATTTGATTGCTTTAGGACAAAGTTTTTTTCTGATCAAATTAACCAGTTGATTGTATTATTTAAAAGTATCCAACCATTGTATTGTTGGCAAAATTTTATTAAACTTCATGGTGAGATAAAATTTTTAATTATTTTTTTCACTAGAAATTTAGAACCTTTGATGATTTTATTATAAAAAAATTTTTTTTAAAGCACATATTTATGAATAATTATTTATTGACGTATTAATAAATTATAAGTTCAAAAGTATTTCCAAATAAATATAGATACATTCTGAAAAAAAATTATGAACCATAGTTATACATAGTATATAATATAATCTTTTTTTATAATGATTTTTATGCTTTTGAGAAATTTCCAATAAATTATTAAAAAGATCCTAAATATTAAGAGAATATTGTTCATATAATAAATCATCTGAAAAAATCATACAATGCGCATTTGGGAATTTATTTTTACTTTTTTCATTAGATTGCTAAAACAAAAAAAAAAACTACATATAAAAATCATCTTAGACTTTTAAGGAAAAAATTCTTTTATTTTTGCCACAAAAATTATTTTGTTTCAAATAATTAATTAGAATTTTTTAGCCTTGTACTGTCTCGACTTTTGTCTATGGTGGTTGAGAAAAAAACTATTTGATTGATTGACGAATTTAAGTACTCCTCTTTGTTATTTGCTTCAATCTAATTCTGGGCTTGTAATTGGTGTTCATTTTGATCCAAGCATTTAATGCAGATCGCAAAAATTCGACAGATACAAATAAGTTTTTGGATTAAGAGGTTTTTACAAAACATCTTATTTGAAACAACACTAAATAGTGGCAAAATCAAAAGATAGAAGTCTTATTTGTTTAGTCAGAAATGTGTTAACTTGTTTTAACAACCAAGAAAAATTTCTCCATTTTAACTCTACTACTGTTTCAAGTTCTTAAAAAACAGAGCAGCACTAGAAGCAGAAACTCGGTACTCTATTCTGTTTGAATCAAATTTTACCGAGAGCCTTGTTCCAAACTGTTCTCCAACAAATTAAGGCTCCTATTCGGCTCGCTCGGTTTTGGCTCCTCCTGAATCTCTTGCAGCAATAATAATGATAATAATGTCAAAACCAAGCAAATTTTCAATGTAATTGTGAAAGAAATTTTTTTTTATACCACTAAAAAAGTCTTCTGAGAAAAACATAGATTAAACAAAAGGAAAACAGAAAAACGACAACAAACCACTGTTCTTGTCTGTTTTTTTTTTTTTTTTTTTTAATATTTTCTGGTTTGTTTGTTTCAAAATTTTTACTGTAAGAATTAATACTTTTGTTACGATGTTATGATTACAATACATCTTAGCTCTTGTAATCTCACTTTTTAAAATATTTTTTTATTGTTGTTTTGTGTTGCTTTGAATGACAGTATCAATGATGCTTCGTTTCATACTGCCTTTTTTCTTCTATTAAACTTCATTTTTCAATTCAATTTAATTGTTGAGTAATTTTTTTTTTGATTCATAATTTTTTTTTACCACCCAAATGATGCTGAGAAAAAAGTCAAAAATTTGACAATGCCTTGCCAAATCTCATCTAAAAGAACGAAATGATGAATGTTAAATAAATATGTACCACAATTTAAATGTAATATTCTTCTTAAAATGCTCACAAAACAAAATCATCTCATTTTTATATAATTTTTTCAACATTCATCGCATGTTCAATCTTGTTATAAAGATTCGAAATGTGATCCAAACCTTATTTTAAAAAAATTGATTGATTGTAATTATTTTTGATCAAACATATTAACTCCCATTACTCTTTGGCAATATTTTTTTTGATCATTTAAATCAATCAATATTAATTGTAAATTAGCAAAACTTCCAATGATTCAAAAGTTTGTCTATAATTTTTTTATTCGACAGAAGAAACAATAATTTTGTGCTTTTTGGTCAATTGTTCTGTTTGTCAAAAATATGCACGAAAAACAGTTTATGTTCATATTTTATGCTTTATTTCTGATGCTGTTGCTTCAATCATCACTACGCTATTGCAAAGCTGAATTTGTTAGTACTGGTTACACGAATGATGAAGATAGGTCATTGATTATTCGAACGTCAAAAGGATTGGTGAGAGGGCAGCGAGTTAAAACTCTTACTGGTCGTACCGTTGACCAATTTCTTGGTATACCTTATGCAAAGCCACCAATAGGCAAGTACCGCTTTAAACATCCAAGACCAATAGATCCTTGGGAAGGTATATTCAATGCTACTTCTCCGCCAAACTCTTGTTATCAGATGAATGATACAACTTTTGGAGATGATTTTCCTGGAACCGTGATGTGGAACCCCATTACTCATCTTTCTGAAGACTGCCTTAATCTTAATATATGGATTCCATTTCCACGTCTTAGAAATGCTGCTGTATTAGTTTGGATTTTTGGTGGAGGATTTGTCACAGGAACAACTAGCTTGCCACTTTATGATGGAAAAACATTAGTTTCAGAAGAAAATATTATTCTAGTCAGCATAAACTATCGTGTAACAAATTTGGGATTTTTATATTTTGAGAAAGCTCGTCACGAGGTCCCTGGAAATGCAGGAATGTTTGATCAAGTAATGGCTTTGCAATGGATTCGCGACAATATCAAGTTTTTTGGCGGAGACCCTGAAAATGTAACATTATTTGGAGAGTCTGCTGGAGCGGTTAGCGCCAGTTTTCATTTAATATCTCCCTTAAGTCGAAATCTTTTTAATCGTGCCATCATGCAAAGCGGTGGAGCTACCGTTCCTTGGGGCATAATCGACACAAAAAAACTAAACCAACGAGGCCTTCTTCTGGCTGAAGCCGTTGGATGTCCGCATGACGAAGACCAAATCGACCTAGTCATTGAGTGTTTACGCAACACAAACCCTTGGACTTTGGTTAGCAATGAGACTAATGAAAGTTTTGGTGTCGTAGAATTTGCATTTACTCCCATCGTCGATGGCGTTTTTCTTGATGATTTGCCAGAAAATTCTTTAGAAAATAAAGATTTCAAACAAACTAAAATACTCTTAGGAAGCAACAAAGATGAAGGCACTTATTTTATAATCTATCACTTGACTGAATTATTTAAAAATTCCGAAGATGTTTTTTTAAACCGAGAAGATTTCATTAAATCAGTAATAGAACTTACTCCTAACATGAATCGTATAGGACAAGCAGCAATCATTTATGAATACACTGATTGGCTCAACCCAGATGACCCAATCAAAAATCGCGACGCGATCGATAAAATAGTTGGCGACTATCATTTCACATGCCATGTCAACAAAATGGCAAACAAATATGCATCAGTTGGAAACGAAGTATACATGTATTACTTCACTCACAGATCGAGTCAGCATGCATGGCCTAAATGGATGGGCGTCATGCACGGAGATGAAATAAATTTCATTTTTGGTGAACCACTAAACCCACAATACGGCTACTCTTCAGATGAAATAAGTTTATCAAAGCAAATGATGAAATGCTGGGCTAATTTTGCAAAAACTGGGTAAGACTAAATATTGCTAAATTTAAAGATTGACAGTAAATTTTTTTTATTAGTAATCCGACAGTGAATGAGAATGGAGTTTGGTCACAACTTCACTGGCCTTTGTATTCGATTTACAAAAAAGAATATTTAACTTTTGCTGTTGATAATTACACCATTGGAAGAGGACCACGAACTAAGCAGTGTGCCTTTTGGCAAACATATTTACCTCAGCTTATTAAAGACATATGTGAGTATAAATTAATTATCTTATTTTCTAATGTATAAGAACCACTTAATTACAAAAAAAACTCTATTACTGCGCACAAGGAGGTTTGAGAATATAATTGAAGTTTTTCAAAATGAACCCCTAAAGGGCAAGAAAACATACAAAATCTTAATTCGGCAAGGTTAAATAATCAAATTTGAGAACCCTTATTATGAAAAACTGTGACTTCTCAAACCTACCTATGCTTAGTTAGCAAATCGCTCTTGAACATGTGGCTTTTATACATCAGAAAATTGAGTTTTATTTTTTAAAGTGAATTATCATTTCATTCTTTTTTATTTTTTAATGAAAATTCAAAGCTTCAAATGAAGAAAAATTGGCTACGTGTAATAATTTGGCTTTTCCAAAAACTCAACTTAATTTGTTAAAATTAGTTTTATATTTAGTTTCAAGCTTAATTTTTATGACAAAAATTAATTTTTTTGTGCACATTTTCTGTAAATTAAATTAATAATTAACGATAGAAGAAAAAATGAAAAAGAGTTCAACAAAAACGTTTTTTAATCAAAATATCAGATTGACTAATTTTTTTGTTAATTAAAGTTTTAATTTTTCTTTTTTTAAACTTTATTTTCATAGTTGAGAATTTTAAAATAGAATTTTTTTTTCTTGAAAAACAATAATGATATCATATTAGTTGAATTATACAATTTTTAGAAATAGTATTAAATATAAAATTAAATTCTGTATCTTTATTTAATTATTATATATTTTTGTAAATTCGTTTTTTTAGCTAAAGTTTCTAATCTATTTTATTGGCTATATTATTATCATTATTATTTATTATTGACTGACACTACAAAGTATTTTTCTGTCATAAAAATCACACTTTTTTATAGCATATATTCAACATACATCCCCTCTAAAACTAAGGTTGTGAAAAATGCATTATCTTATTAAATTTCATTTTTCTTTTGAATTCTCTTTGATAATAATTAATATGGAATTGTTTGTTATCCTTCTTTTTTTGAATGTCACCCACAAATCAATTATTACACCCAAAAAAACAACTTATTTAATACATGAAACGCAGTTGAATTTGGTTATTATATTATTGATATTTTATTTCAAATTTTGTTTCATTTATGAATTTATACACAAACAATCCATCAACACCAATAATGTTGTTAAACACATACAAACACAAATACACACACAGAAATCACAAGTTCCCAAGTGTGATATAGAAAATCAATCAATAAAACTCAATGGTTCTGAGCTAAAATGTTTTTTTTAAAAATTATAGACAATAAACTAAAATTATTTTAATGTAATGTCTTATTATATGAAAAATAGAAATTATTAAAAAAACAATGCATATTAATGTCCAACTTGTAGATACTAATAAAAATTTATTTATCAAAACGTAAATATTTAAAAACTCTTTTTTTTCAAAAATTAGAATTTTCGAATAATTATTTGAATCTCAAGCTTTCAGAAGTGAATTTTCAATCACTGAATATTTCAACTAAGTTTTGGAAATTTTGATACCACATCTCTCAAATTATGTCATTATGAGATCTACGACCCACTCGTTATCATCATTCTCTTGAAAAAACTGCAGAGTTTCAAATAATAAAACCATTCCTAAAGGTATCTTTCGACTTGACCACGCATCACAGATGAAGTTTAAAAAAGTTTTAAAATGTTGAAAACTATAGTAATTAATGCGTATTAATTGGTGGATTGAGATCAATAGTTACAGTAATTGGATTTTAATGCTAACAAGTCTTCCAAAAAAAATGTTTGATAAATAAATAAATGGTTGTTTATGTCTTGGTAGACAGATAAACAAGACTTTTAGTTAGACTGAAAGTTTTTTTTTTCTGAAATTTTGAAATTTTTTAAGAATTGTCATCGATTGCAAGAAAATGAATTTTCAATTTATGGCAAAGTTGGAGTTCTGTATAGATTTTGTTTGCTGCCATTTTATCGGATTCTTATTCAGCAGTACCATCTGTTACGTAATTTAGCGCACGTAGATACGATTTATTTTTCATTAGAGATTTCAACATTCTCGCTCTAGAAGCATTGCTACAAAGTAACAATGCTACGCTATTTTTGTAGCTCTTAAACCCTTTGCAGTTTTCTTGGATATGACGATCTGATTGTGTATTTTTTAAAAAAACAATCCAGTATCATTAACATTGAATATCTGATCCGGGTAATAACCACATTAAAATAATTGTTAGCAGCTGTTTCATCAGCTAAAATAGCTTCACTTTTATCTTGCAATTGTGAGTGTCGTTTTAAAAACTTGGCTAATCAGCACTCTTTCAGTTGATAATAACACCGTTTAGCTTCTTAATTAATTTTTCGTCAACTGAGGTTCGTTTCTGAGACAATTCTCAAATCTACAATTTGAGTGCCCTTTCTGTTTTCTGTTATCAAAATTTTTCTTGAATACGATACTCTTCAAGCGCTTTTTGTTAATAAAACAAATTTTTTGAAAAATTATTCGTCTAAATCAGTAATTTTTATTTCCTCTGCACGTTTTTGTATGATTTTCATGGTGAATTCACTCAATCCAAATTTCTTTTCTAACAAATTTTTTTGTAAGAGCAGTAGAATTTACACTTTCTGATATTCGTCTGAAAATTTCAGTTTAAGTTTCTAAAAAAATAAACTTTTTTCGCTTTGTTTTTACTTTTATTCATATTTTAAGATTTTGTCTAAACTAAATTATAAGTCCTAAATTTATATCTAAGTATAAAAAAATTTATAAATTTACCTTCAATTAACGTTTTGAAATAAGTCTTATCGTAATGATCCAAAAATGTGAAAGCACTTTGAAATTAATAATTGATTTTAAAATAGAAACACTCGTTATAATATTTTTTATTTATTCACTTTTTTTTAGCGGCCTTCTCACTTGCGCAGATCAAAAAATAATTAATAAACTAAACTAATAAGAATCTAACTCTTCAAATAAATTTTTAGCTTATCGTTAAAAAAAAACAAAACAAAGCATGAGACTAGTGATTGGCTGACGCAATGTAATGCTTGGAAATCTATATCAAGAATCGAAAAAAAATGAATGGCCGTTAACTTAGTTAATAATATTCCATTTTGACCTCAGAAATAAAAAAAAATGCACAAAAAGACCGCACAAAAACAGGTTTGACTGTACTCGAAAGTTTCCGAAAACTCTCTATTGCGCATGTGAAAACATAACAAACAACTGCTGTCAAGTTCTTCGGCTCAATAGTCTCGTTTCTTTTTGTATAAGTTTTACGTAGTGTGTCTATGTGTTTATTCGCATCTTTTATATTTTTTTTCTATCATTGAAAAAAAAAATCGTCTGACCAAGGTTTGACGTTTTACTCGTGGACACAATACAGCTACCACTATCGCAACCAAGAGTAAAACTTATCAGCTGTTATGCTTCGGGTAGCATTCGGATGTTGCTTCAACTTTCTTGGTCTATATTTATTTTTTTTAATGTATAATGAACTTTAAGCCACAAAAAGAAGTCAAAATGAGGATCAGATCATTTCCAGTAAGTCGATCTTTTGTTTTTTTCTTTTTAAAGTCAGATAGAAAAGCTAACATTGTTTTATTAATTAATTTTCATTTTTAGACTACTATGGATGAAAAGTTTGTTAATGGCATTTGGGAACGTCTCAAAACAGCCATACAAGAAATTCAAAAAAAAAATAACAGTGGTTTGAGTTTTGAAGAACTTTACAGAAATGCTTATACTATGGTTCTTCATAAATACGGAGAACGTTTATACAATGGTCTTCGGGAAGTTGTCAAAGAGCATTTAGTCAATAAGGTATACGTAATCAATAAGATTGAAATGAAATTGACATTATTCAATAGATACGTGCTGATGTGATGAATGCATTATGTACTAATAATTTTTTACAAACACTTAACCAAGCTTGGAATGATCATCAAATATCGATGACTATGATAAGAGATATTCTAATGTATATGGTAGTTTTATTTTTTCTAAAAAACTTTTTTTAAAGTTTTTTTCTAGGATCGAGTTTATGTCAATCAAAATAACGTAGATAACGTTTACAATTTGGGATTAATTTTGTTTCGCGACAACGTTGTGAGACATGGAGTGATAAGAGAACAAATTCGTGAAACATTGTTGGATTTAGTGATGAAAGAAAGAAACGGAGAATTGATTGATAGACTAGCAGTGAGAAATACATGTAATATGTTAATTCATTTGGGCATATCACATCGTACTGTTTATGAAGAAGATTTTGAAGTTCATTTTCTAAAGCAATCAGCAGAATTTTATAAAGTATTTTATTTTATTTCATTTTTTTATATTCAAGTTTTTTTTCAGCTTGAAAGTCAAAAATTTTTAGAAGAAAATAGTGCTTCATTTTATATAAAAAAAGTCGAACAAAGAATAAATGAAGAGGCCGAAAGGGCACGTCATTATTTGGATGCATCTACCGAAAATATAATTGTCAAAGTTGTTGAGTCAGAACTGATTAGTCAACATATGAAAACTATTGTTGAAATGGAACATTCGGGAGTAGTTCATATGTTGGAAAATCAAAAAATAGAAGGTTTTTTTAAAAGAGATTTTGCTTTCAAAAATAAAGTATAAAATTTTAGATTTGGCTCGGATGTATAAACTTTTTAGTCGAGTTGACAATGGTCTTAAAACAATTATTGCCGCTGTAAGTAATCATTTGCGACAAGAAGGAAAATCATTAGTTACCGATGATGGAACAAAAGAAGATCCTATTTGTTTTGTAAATGTTAGTGTTTTATTTGAAAATTATTATTGGTGACTGACATTTTGCATTTTTTCAACAGTCTATTTTAGAATTGAAAGACAAATATGACACATACTTGAATTCATCTTTTTTCAACGATAAAGAATTCTTGAAAATGATTGGCAAAGACTTCGAATATTTTCTCAATTTAAATCCCAAGTCTCCAGAATATCTCTCGCTGTTTATTGATGATAAACTTAAAAAAGGTATTAAAGGAATGTCAGATCAAGAGATTGAAATGGTTCTCGATAAGACTATGGTTTTATTTCGATATATCCAAGATAAAGATATTTTCGAACGATATTATAAACAGCATCTTGCAAAAAGACTTCTGCTTAATAAAAGTGCATCTGATGATTGGAAAAAAGTATGATTTCCAAACTTAAAACCGAATGCGGTTGCCAATTCACCTCAAAACTTGAAGGAATGTTTAAAGATATATCATTATCAAATTTGTTGAACGAAGAATTCAAAAGCCATGTAATTGAAAGCAATGTAATTATTATTATTATTTTTTTAGTTTTTTAAAACTGATTTTGTTGTTCTAGTTGGACCTACAAAATGTTGATCTAACAGTTCGAGTGCTCACCACTGGTTTTTGGCCCACACAATCTAATTCTGCTAAATGTAATATTCCAATGATTCCTCGTCAAGCCTTTGATAAATTTCTCAAGTTTTATTTGGACAAGCATAATGGACGTAAACTGACATTGCAGCCTCAATTAGGCTGGGTTGATTTAAATGCTGAATTTTACGCTCCTCTTAAAAAATTTAATACTGAAGATAACTCAAATAAATCTACTCTAGATAACATTGTTTCATCTTCTGCTTCAATCGGTTTAAATGTTCAAAATATCAGACCTTACTTGGTCAAACCACGGAAACATATATTAAATGTTTCAACTCATCAAATGTCTATACTTGTCCTGTTTAACAATCGCGATAAACTTACATATGAAGACATAAAAAACGAAACAGATATTTCTGATAAAGATTTAATTCGAGCCCTTCAATCTTTATCGGTTGGAAAATCATCTCAACGTGTTTGTTGAAAAATCCAAAAAATAAAGAAATCGGTTAGTTATGAATAAATTTCAATAATTTTAATTTGATTTAAAACCATTAATTTTTATTAACTCATGATTTCATGATTATGAACTCGTGATTTTTTTTCTCGTTTCAAAAAGAACCCAATCATGAGTTTGTTGTTAATGATTTATTTACATCTAAATTGCATCGCGTGAAAATACATTCAGGTGCGCTTCAATAATTTTATTTAATTTGTTTACAATTTTTTGAGTTTTAGTATTAGCGAAAGGTGAAACAGAACCAGAACGTAAAGAAACCAAATCGAAAATCGATGAAGATAGAAAACATGAAATTGAAGCCGCAATAGTTCGAATAATGAAAGCTCGCAAAAAATTGTCTTTTGCTAATTTGGTATCTGAAGTAAGTTTTTTTTTAACATGATATAAACCCTTATTTCAATTAAAATTTTATGGCTCTGTTTTCTCTATTTTAAATTCATATTTCATTTTTTCATAAAAGCCTTATCAAATCATTCCTTCAAAAAAATCAATTCTTTTCGAAATTTATCTAAATAATTCTAATTAATTGATTTTTTCAGGTTACTGAACAGCTAAAATCTAGGTTTATTCCGAATCCTCAACTTATCAAAAAAAGAATCGAAGGTTTAATTGATAGAGAATATTTAGCTCGGACACCAGAAGACAGGTTTGTTTTTATTAATATTTAAATTTGAAATAATTTTTTTTTTTAACAGAAAAATATATACTTATGTAGCTTAAAAATTTTGTAAATTTTTTTAAAACTCAAAAATGAATATAATTTTATTCATCATTTTCAATTTGGTTATTTTAATTTTTATTCTGAATCGGAGTTGTATTGCTGATAAAATTTTCGAGCCTGATGCATTTTTTTTCTTGGATCTTCTTCAAGATTTGTTTTAATGGCACCAGTTCTTGATACTATCCATTCAACTTCTACGAATACAAAATTAATGACTATTCATATTCAAATTTGACAAACCTTCAGTGCTGATTTTGCTCAACCCGAAAACAGCAGGCCCGATTAATTGTTTGATTAGCTGACCATTAAAATAGATGAAAACTGCTGGAACATTCTCATCCGGGAAATTCGGGATGCAAAGCGTTGAAACACTTTTAATAAATTTTGTTTCCTGAAACTTTGTTGCTAGTTCACCGAAAATATCTACCATTTGACGAGATAGTGGATGGCTGGCAATATCCAAAAAAATTTAATTCATGATTAGAAAAGATTGAGTATTAAATTACCTATGACGGTACAACAGAAGAACAACCCAAACATCATTACCTGCTTGGTTAACTTCTCTAACATAATCGGGCGCAGTTATCTCTAAAACCTCACCAAATTGTTTTTGTTTATAATCATTTTGTATTTCTTGAAAACGTTTCAATCGATATTGGCGAATAAAATCGTCATCATCTTCATCGAAAGAATCCTTTTCAAGTTGTTCGTCTAGTAATTTTTCTTCCGGAAACTCTGGTTGTACGGAATCTCTTTAATAATTCCAAATTTTTTTAAGGTATCGATCCACTCGGTATTTTCCTAAAAAAATGAATTCAGAATCCTTGAATAAATGAAAAAAATAAAACTCACCATATTAGCAGACAATGATTCATTGATTCTATAAATAGATACAAGAATAAACTAAATAGAAAGCACTGAGAAAAGGAAATATTAAACACAGTTTACTTTCAACTTACTTGAAACTAGGTTATTGAAAAATAAATTAATAAAAAAAATTAATAATTTTTAAATGTTATTTCAAATAATTTTTATTTTCAAAATTAATTCAATTAAATAATAAAATATTCTATAAAACGAATATTTTATTATAAAAACTTTAATTTTTTAAAAATATTTATACTTATAAGTAAAACAAAATCATAATATTAACTTGCAATATATAAAATTGTTTTTGTTTCACTCTTACAAAGAAAATATTTTTTTCTTATAAGATATTTCGTATACGATAAAATTTTAAAACATGAACCAGATTTTCTAAATTTTGTGCTGATTCCGAATATTCTTCTATTACTCTAGTTCAATAACTATGGCTAAATTTTCAAAACTATGAGTGTAAGGGTAACTAAAAAGTCACAAAGTTTTTATAATGAGTTCTTAATTAATTTTATTAAAAAATTAACTTTTTTTAATTAGTTAATACTGAAAAAAACCTTAAAATTGTTTTTTTTTTTTTTTTTGAAGTAAATTAAGCCAAAAAATTAAATTTTGTCAAATGGACACTCAAAAATTCACAGAAAATTACTATATGCAAAAAGTGGTAAATTTTGCTTATTTTTACAATTTTAAATGCTTTTAAGTGAATATAGAAAAAAATGACAAATTATTTTGAAAACATCTTCTATACTATTTTTTCTATTGTAATCATCATATATTATAATAATGATCACTTTTTAATCAAAAGATTTATCAACAAGTGAGGTGAAGGAGAAAATCCCCGAATGGCTTTGTCGTTGACCCTTTCAACACGAAAATATAATTTTTTC
>JAVLUE010000362.1:0-20001 GCA_034190945.1 Octodonta nipae | reverse complement strand
AGATAATGATAGTTTATTATATGTGCTGAGCTAGGTTTCCGGGTGAGAACAGCGTCTAAATATATAAAATATTCTACGTTTCGATTCCTGCTTTGGAGCCGTTATCAAAGACAACAATGAATGAGTTAAAAGAGTTTCAGAGTCTAAATTGAACTCAATCTGCCTACTCTTCAAGTAGTCATAACTGAACTGTTCAGTTATATAGTATCTATTAAATTATTTCTTTAATTTGTGTTCAAAGGTATATATATATATATATATATATCTGCCCGCTTCAGGTCGGTTCGCATAATTCTCATAGCCTTCTGCTTTCGCTTCTAGTTACTCGAATACTAAGATTTTTAGAAGCGCTCGCGCTGTTGTATAGTCGCGGCTCGGCGCCTATTGGTTGGCACCGTGAACGGCTGCGTGTGATTGGCCCTGGGCGCTCAGTGGGCACGCCTCCCGCCTGCTGATTTGTTATTTCCGGTTGAGTTGTTATTGGATGGGTCCGGGCCGGTACGGTGTTTAATAGAATTTTCCAACAATTCGATAAGTTCTGAATTTCATTGCGTGCATTTAGACTGTGAGGCCTCTTCGCTATTTCAATTGCCTCTCTTACGAGTCTTGATTTCGGGTGTTCTATATTTGCCAGTACCCTGGTGTTCTCAAAGTCTATTCGGTGTGACATCGTGGTGGCGTGTTCCGCAATGGATATTGTTTTTTCCTGCTTTCTTACAGCGTTCTGGTGTTCATCACGTCTAGCTTGAATTCTTCTATTAGTTTGCCCCACATAGGTTTTATGACAGTCTGCACATGGAATCTCGTACACTCCCTGTTGTTCTAAAGGGATCCTCGTTTTCGGAGTCCTCAACACCGTGCTTATTTTTCTGTCTGTATTGAAAATAGTAGTAAATAAAACGTAGAAAATCTGTTATGTGAACTTCTCTTTGTAAATGATTGTCTCTGTTTTTTTGTAATCTCTGCAAGTGATATGAGTTTATAGTGTGTTAATTGTGATATAAATTAATAAGCGTGTATCCCAGTCTTGACTTTTTATAAAAAAGTGATTTTATAATTGTTATTTTGTTATAAAACTTTTTGAAACACTTAAACATTGGGAAAAATTTGTATATTTGTAATATTTTTATACTTATTAACAAATAGATGTTGGTGAATTAGATGTAAATAAAAATAATTTATTTTTACATTCTTGTGTTCATATTACATATTTATTGAAAAGTTGGTGTTTCTACTTCCTTGTTCACTTCTCTCTGGATAAAAGGT
The DNA here is from genome assembly GCA_034190945.1 of Octodonta nipae. Lineage (NCBI taxonomy): Eukaryota > Metazoa > Arthropoda > Insecta > Coleoptera > Chrysomelidae > Octodonta > Octodonta nipae. Next base: position 18,735 of record JAVLUE010000362.1, on the reverse strand, counting down.
AATTAACAATTCTTTTCATCACTGAACAAACAGCTATAATTAAATTATCTCTTCTGTTATCATTATGGAACAAATTTCACTTGCATTTTATTCTAGAATAGTTTCTTTTTCACGGATTCTAACATTTTCACACACTGGTTTTCCATATATTTTTTCTTGTATCCATTAACTACAATTAAATGGCTATTTTTGACATCTTTCTGCTTTAGGTCTAAAATATCTTCAGAAGTTTGTTGAAGTTCTGGAGTTAGTGGACAATGCCATAATCAGTTTAGTAATTATATAATAGTGGGTTCTTCAGAGTTTAATTTGTGTAGGATATTTATCTTGACTCCTAAAAAAATGTGCAAATAAAATTTTGCTTTTAAGTCATTTTTATCTATGTACAAGGTATTTCATTGACTATACACTTTATTAATGTTAATTATAAATCTGGTTGTTGAACTGTGATGGATAAATTTGCATTTTTTGGATGTAAATTCTTCACATTAACCTAATTTTATTCACATAGGTTTGTTCGTAGAAAACTGATTTCTACGAACAAATTACCCGGTTGGTACTAGTGGCTCCCCCAAATTGAAACCATTTTGTGGACACTTTTTCTTACACAGAGTGTGTCCTCCTTTTACTCAAACCTCCATAGTGTAGAGTAAAAGGAGGACAAACTTATATGGGAATAAAACTGAAAAAAGCTGTTTTCGCGGTAACGATCCGTTACCGCGCTCAAGATTGAGCGCTTGCGAACACTCATTCACGGCGTTCGTGGTAACAGAATTTCGAATACCCTTAGATCATTTACCACAAAAAAATGCTTTAAGCGAATACCAGATGGGAAATTCAGTGTTCGCGGAGCTCAAAGGATGCATCTTGGATCGATTCAGAACGAGTGAAATGAATCCGCTGACGTGAGGATGAACGTAGAGTTACAACATGCGCATTATGTGTATTTTTTAAACACTTTTATATTTCTGTGACTTTGAAGCTTTATACCAAAGTACAGAAACGTTTAATTTAGAATCCATTCTTCTTTGTATGATCTGTAATCCATTCAACGATTCGACAAATTGTATTCATATTTGTCAGATTGTTTGATATGTGTTAGCTAGCTTGTGACTTCTGTTCACAACCTCTTTTATTTGAAGTAATAGTTACACTTGCGCATGAAGCAGATCCGGGATTAGTTACGCATCCTGAATCGACACCGCGAAAACAGCTAAAGTGTCCAGCGGACAGTTTCAAATAAGAAGTTCAAGAAATGACCAGAATGGCGCAAGTGTGAACACAGGGTATGTTATGAAGTTAATTGTCAACGGATTGAAATACACAAATCCTACATTTAGAAGTGATGCGGCTGAAAAAGTGAGAATGATGTAATTATTAGTAAAAATCGTAAATAAAACGTAGAAAATCTGTTATGAGAACTTCTCTTTGTAAATGGTTGTCTCCGTTTTTTGTAATCTCTGCAAGTGATATGAGTTTATAGTGTATTAATTGTGATATAAATTAAGCGTGTTCCCCAATTTTGACTTTTTATAAAACGGAGTGATTTTATGATTGTTATTTTGTTATAAAACTTTTTGAAATACTTAAACAATAGAAAAATGTGTATATTTGTAATATTTTTATACTTATTAACAAATAGATGTTGGTGAATTAGATGTAAATAAAAATTATTTATTTTTACATTCTTGTGTTCATATTACATATTTATTTTGAAAAGTGTCCCTATACAAAGTTGGTGTTTCTACTTCCTTGTTCACCTCTCTCTGGAAAAAGGTAATTAACAATTCTTTTCATCACTGAACAAACTGCTATAATTAAATTATCTCTTCTGTTATCATTATGGAACACATTTCACTTGCATTTTAGTCTAAAATAGTTTCTTTTCATGAATTCTAACATTTTCACACACTGGTTCTCTATATATTTTTTCTTGTCTAGTTGGACAAAATGTCCATTAGCTACTATTAAATGGCTATTCTTGGCATCTTTCTGCTGTAGTTGTATTTTAAATATTTCCAAAGGTATGCCTGGTGAATGCACCTGGGAAAATATCTTCAGAAGTTTGTTGAAGTTCTCGAGTTGGTGGACAATGCCATAATCAGCTTAGTAATTATGTAATAATGGGTTCTTCAGAGTTTAATTTGTGAGCGATATTTATCTTAAATCCTAAAAAATATGTAAATAAAATTTTGCTTGTAAGTCATTTTTATCTATGTACAAGATATTTCATTGACTTAACACTTTATTAATGTTAAATATAAATCTGGTTGTTGAACTGTGATGGTTAAATTTGCATTTTTTGGATGTGAATTCTTCAAATTAACCTAATTTTATTTACGTAGGTTTGTTCGTAGAAAACTGATTTCTACGAACAAATTACCCGGTCGGTAGTAGTGGCTCCCCCAAATTGAAACCATTTTGTGGACACTTTTTCTTACACAGAGTGTGTCCTCCTTTTACTCAAACCTCCATATTAGGGAATGAGCTTAAAGATAAGCACGTTTGTCATGAAATTTCTGTAAAAAAGCTAGATGGAAGAAACTATAAACTCTAAATGTATATTTACTTCAGTTGACTTAAAATAAAAACCGTTTAGAAACGTATGCAATGGGATTTAAGTACAATTCAATTGCAAATTTTAGCCCACAAGTCTATACTTTCCAAATATATTTTAACTTTTTTATTTGTTTTATTATTTCGACCACTTTCTTTAAATGTAACTTTAATTCACTCTATATTGCATTCACACTGTACCTGCTTCTGTGTATTGGTGACCCCTATATATAACTTATTGGTCTATCTCGCTGTACACCTATAATTCAACTCAACACAATGTTACAACTGTCCTAATATCTATAAAACCACCCTGTATAAGTATAAATCCTCTCCACTCTATTGACTTTTTTTTTAATTTTCTATTGTTTAAATTATTCCTGTATACCAATGATTTTACTTCGGCCCATATGTCTAGTATTCCATTTATGGAACTGCTCATGGTCTACCCTATATAACAAAATTCACTTTATTGAACCAGATTTTATGATTATAATTTTACTCTATTTATTTTAATCACCCGGTGTATGTAACTGTTTCTAAAATGTTTTGGTCCCATGTCTATAATAATAACCCATCCTACTACTCCTGGAGTAGTCCCAAAACATCTATTAAACAATTTGAAATACCTCGGTCTGGACGAACATCTTTACCAACTGATGCAAAAAGCCGTCCTGTTAGGAACAGCCCGGACGGTTAGAAAATTCATGGGGAACTGCAGCCACGACGCCAACCACGGGCCTAATAACCTGGCAAGGGCTCCCACAGAGCTAAACCCTTTTGATATGTAGTATATCTGGGGTTTAGTGAATTTTCCCCTAAGGGCACACTATGTGTGCCTTAGAGGGAGTGTGATGCCATACATTGTATGGTCAAGTCGGGATAACCCATCCTACGTCCTATAATTCAAATATCCTAACTGCTTATGATTATATTGTAATGTTTTTATGTTCACACTCACTCTAATTTATTTCCATTACTTTAACACAATTTATATTCACAGAAACTACCTACAGTTTATCTTAACTATACAATACGACCGTCGAAAACTGACTGAATCCTATCGCCAGCTGTCCATATTTATATATTTCTCTCGGAATTGTCTGGTAAGTCCACGAACCATCGGGAAACTTCTTTCATGTGTTCTGGAAGCTTAGAGGGAATTCCCAGTAACGGCAGCGGTCGGCCTGTTGAGAGACAAAACATTTCGGATTCCCAGAAGTATCGGAATAACGTCCCTTTCACGAAGTGGTTGATGGCCGATTGCACCAGCTGGCGGATGAATTCTCGTAACAATATAACAAATTTTTCATACACCAAGAATAACAATAATACCCCAACCTTACTTCAAACATCTTGTATAAGCAACTACTTATGTTCCAAACTATATAACTTTTTTAAACATCCCTTTATAAATGTAATTATACTCCATCTTATATTTCAACTATCCTGTATATTCAACTGCTTCCGACAATTTTTAAAGCCTTTTGTATAACTGTAATTATTCTCCGTCCTATAACGCAAATATCAACTCTGAATATACGCAACTACTTATGTTTCAATACAATATTTTTAGAAACACCCTGTATAACTAATTCAATTCCAACTTATATTTCAACCATCCTATGTATACAACGGCTTATGTACCACCTAATATCACATGCACGCACGCACACACGTATACCATATAGAAGAGTTCGCCGACATATTTAACAAATTTTCGTTTCAATAAACTAACGGAATATTAATCTAACAGAAACTCACTTTCAAATGCATCAAATTGAAAACCATTAGAAACACCCTGTACGATATACTTTCCTGACATTTAATCTAGATATTTATGATAAAAATTTGACATTTACCATGATGTTTACAGTTTTTTTGCATATATTGTTCCGATTTTCAGAAAAATGGTATGTTTTGCGTTATAGAAAAATGTACGGAATTAAGCTGGAACATATCTTTGTATAATACAATTTATAATATTCAAATTGCGTGAGCACTTTTAGAGAAAACAGTGAAGATTCATTGAAAATCGCTGAAATCTAGTCCCTTATTTACTTTTTTTTCTGATTTTCTAGAAAACCGTAAATCTCATGTTATAGACAATTATATGGGACCTTTCTGTAATGTTCCTTAATATAATGCAGTTTAAATTATGAACATTACCCAAGCCGTTTTTGAATAATCGCAGGACATACATAAAAAAAGTTGCATACGAATTGATAACCTCCTCCTTTTTGGAAGTCGGTTAATTACAAAAGGAGCTCAAAATTTCAGAAGAAAAAAATTGAACTTGAAAACTTTTAATTAAAAGGCAAAATAATTAAAAAATGTATAAGTACAAATTTGAACGACTATTGCAATAAATTAATTAATTAATGCAAGGTAACGAAGTGGTTAATCTTAAAATACATATTACAAAATCAGGCATACAGTCAATAAATGAATTGAGATATAAAAAGTCAATGGATAGTCTCAAGGTAAAATATGACATCAGTTCAATTCCAAACACGGTACAAAGTGATATTCAAAAAGTTCAAATGGAAATCACGAAAATATCAGAACACTATTCAAAAACCTTTATAAAACTTTTGATGGTACTTCATCTTGGCCTATTTACAAATGAGAATTTGAGAATGGCTGCAACTAACAGTTGAAAAAGCCAAGAAAAGTTTACATTTTTAGTAATTTCTTTGACAGGTCGGGCATTAGAACTTCTTCAGTGCATTCCTGTGGGTGAACAGGGTTACTTCGAAAAGACGATTTCAATGTTAAATAAGATAATAAGTGCAACTGAGAGGGAAAACACAAAAAGCTGGAGAAAGTTTACCAAAGTTTGAAGCCGACGATGATGTTAAAGACCAATGTGCTATATAAAGTTTTATCAGTTACCACTGATGAACTTCGACATCTCTAATACCTTAGGGATGTCAAAATTCAACAAAACATGAGACTTAGTGGGTTAAAGAATAGTATTGAAGCTCTGCGACGTACTTAGGAAGTAGAGGCTATCTAGAGAATGCTCAAACTAAAGCTATACGTTTCCGTCAGTCAGGAAAAATCAAGGACGTCCCTTCAGGAAGTCCAAAAATAACCAAATAATTGAGATAAAGCAGAAACAAAGGACTAGTGGCGTATGTTATCTCTGTAAACATACAGAACATTTACACCCTGACTGTAGAGTAAGGTTAGCAGACTGATCACCAGTCGGAACTATACCACCTCCAGGAAGAGTCATCCAGTCAGTGTGAGGGGTCAAACCGCTCAGTAATCTATCATCAGCCTCCAGGACAGTACACATTCTACGAAGAGGAGGGCACCCAGGCCACGATGGAATGAGGTAGTTAGCTACTCGGACGTACTGAAGTCATTGTGAGTCCAATGGGACTCCTTGCCGTTAGGGAATGGAATGTTGAAGAGAATTTGGTAAAGCAATGATGGCAGAGACATCAAATCCCAACTGATATTCCCAAAGAAGAAGGTACCCGCCTTATTGACCGAAGTACATAATGGGATTACCGGAGGTCATCTGGGGACATGGGCGGATCAAATGGGGGGGGCCTTGGGGGCGATCGCCCCCACCGAGAGCCTCAAAGTTAGTAAATTTAATATTAAAATGAGGTAATCCTTACTCCAAGAGCATAGAAAAAGGTAACTTCTATGGGTTTAAACCTCAGAACAACTAGTTTAATGTAATAACCTTAGAAATCTGGTTTTAAAATTTTATTTAGATAAATTAAGTACAGGATTGCCCCCCTGAAACCTGAAATCGCCCTCTCGGAAGCATGTGTCTGGATCCGCCCCCGTCTGGGGATTAGTATACGACCGAAGGTCAGATTTTGGCCGAAATCGAAGTCGATTGTTTGGTCTTAGCCTTACTCTTATGCCGAAGGCCAAAAGTTTCATTTTAGTATGAAATTATTATTTCTTTGTTGAAATCAAATAAGGTAATAGTACTTAACATGTTAACCAAGCGATGCAATTTTGATATATCCAAGGAAATTGTTATTTTCTCTTGCAAAAAAAATTCCACAAGTCTTTAACTGTTTTTTCTTGAAGAATGTTCATCGCATAACATATTTAAAGTTCCAAAAAAAGAGTAGGTTATCAATTCTTTTTTATGTATGTTTAACCAATTTTATTAAACTAAACTGCAATATATTTTGTATAAAGTGCTAATTATAATTTAGTTGGAAATTGGAAAAAAATACTGTTTAAATTGCTCTCCACTGATATCTGGAGCGACTTAACCAATTTGAATCTTTTAAATAGTGATTTATTAAGGTAGATTTAGAACTGATTGTTTTTTCTATAATGTAAAACATGAATGCAAAAATCCATAAATGTCAAAGTTAATTTTACATAAATTTGCTACACAAATTTTCAAATTGAAATATTAAGATACCTTAGAAAATAATTATTGATTACACAGGGTGTTTGTAACTGTTTTAATTTTGATTCATTTGAAGTTGGTTCTTTTTTTAAAATAAATTAAATTATAGTTTATAGACGTGATTTTCCTTAGGTCTCACTCCTTGTAAGATTGCAGATATTCAGCTTTAACAGTGTTTGTATGATGTCAACACCAAAACTGAACAAACATTTAGAATTTTTAATATAATAAGGATCTTGGATGACTAGTAAATAATGCCAAGTATTTATACATATTATATTGTCGGCAAAAAGTAACATACCATGAAATGGCTTCAGTATCATTACTGTTCTATTATTAAAAAGTTCTAGCAATAACAATCTACAGGATACACCATTAACAATCTTATTCATTTAAAGTGTCACAAGTGATTTTACAAATGTACTCATACTTGAATTGTTGGAAATTCAGCAAAAAGGCAAAATGTAACTTTTGTGATTTCCAATCAATAAAAATACGATATCTTTTGTGACGGATATAGCAGAAATAGTAAGAAGGACAGTACTTTTCAATACCTCTTCCCTTAAGAATGAAAAATTTGATTTAGTTTAAGACATTGGGTAATTAGATAGTACGTTTTATTTAGAAAAATAGCATTGTCCTCCTACAATTTCTAATGGAAAAGAATAAGGTTTAAAATAGGTGGAGCTCAAAAATATTGTTAAAAATATTTTCATGGATCTTTGTTATTTGGCTCTTTTCAATAATATTAATCATAACAACAAACTTAAAAGTATTATACAATACAATCTTACATATATAAAAGTTGAAATTGAGCATGAGAAAAATATAATAGATGACAACAGCTTCCAAGGAAACAAATCATTACAAGTTGTATGTTTATAAGCCTTAGTTTTTTTAGTGTTGAAACTCTAATGACGTTATAGTCTTAATATTAAAATTATATAGAATTAGTTTGTATATTTATCATACTGAACCAAAACATGTGCATGTGCAACAGCATTAATTTTATAAGTAACTTTTTTAACAATATAATGTGTTTAGTCACAATCTCATAACAATAGTTTCGCTAGATTTTTTCTAATTATCTAATTTCTAAAAGAATGTGTTAAGAGTACTTTGCAAGTTTTTAAATGTTAAGCTTGAAAGTTGAAATATGATATGCCTATTTATTATTTATTGGACTAACGATTGCATATTAAAAAATGTCTGTAGTATTTTATTTTCGATAACTTATAATATATGTAAACAGAATAAAGTTGCAAAAGTTTTTCGTAGAATATATCTGAGCGTTTGCGAAGCACAAATCTGTGACTTAGGGTTTTTTCTATTTAGTCTTGGTTGCAAGTTCAAAATGCTGTTAATTTTGCTACTGTTATCAAAATGCTCTTTGGATGCGGAATGGCGCCTGGAAAAATATGCAAAAATGTAAAACCCGATCATTTCAGTTGCAAAGGTTACTCATAAATTAAAAAACAAATTAGTTTTTGCAAATAACTTTAAAATTATATATATTTAAGAAATTAAATAAAAAATTCTCAAAATACAACAAATTTGAATGTTAAAAATGAGATTCTATGCGATCAATGCTAAGCCGCTCTGAGGTTGTCAGCTATGGGAAAACGTAAAAAACTATGTAGTAAATGTAATATTAAAAACTTTTAAAAAATATGTAATTATCTAGAAATTTGGGGAAATAATATTCATTTGAAAAATAATCACTAATGTTTCATAAATGGAGTATAATTAATGCTAATTAACATTTTCTTAGAGTTACCATTTAACTTTCAAGTAGGATAATTGTTAAATAAAAGTCACTACAATGAATACAAGTCATGGATACTTGAAATGAATAAATAAATTTGAAAACAATATTAATTATAATATTAAAGACTTTGTTAGACAACGTACTAATGAAAAACTCATATTATTTTAAAATTATTTACAATAATTTTTTAAAATTTTCATTATCTAAACGTAATGTTAAAAAATAAATTTGTTCCTTTGCTAAAATTTTATTTTTTGTTATACTTATTTTGTTACAATTTAAGCAATTTGTTATAAAAAATCACGCAATATTTTTATGTTTTAGAAGAAATAAAATAAATAAATAATAGAAACCACTGGCATTTTTATCTATTTGTTATTTTGTTAACAATATGAACACATTCAGTGATTGTTTTTTACAAATTCACTTTTTTAATTACTATGTTTTTCATATAAAATATATGTCAGAAATAAACATTTAATATGCCAATAGTATTTTTGAATATTTAAACTAAGGATTAATAAAAAAAGTCAATATCTTTTTTATTTTATTAGTTTGCCTTACCTTCTATAAATATTAACTAATAGATTATAATAATTAAAAACTGAATAGGGATAGTGTTCTTGGTGTTGCGATTTTTTTGGAATTTTCATTCTTTCTTTAAGACACTTAAAAAACATGTCAAATATTAATAATCTTTATTTACAGAATCTATATATATTACTTTATTTTAATCTGAATTAATTAATCTGAAGGTTTGGAATTGTTTATGTGCTGGTTTTAAACATTTGTACATTTTTCTGAATCCAATGAGCCTCCTTGATATTTTCTATACCATTAACAAAAATTTACCATTTTGAATTCGTAAATTAGACTAATAACGAAAATACTTATAAGTATTTAAAGAACTTGCATTGAAAAAAAATGGAATAACTAGGTTTCCTAGAAATCACAAAATTTCTAAATTATAGAAATTTCTTTACTATAAAATAATATTGGGCAGGTCAGGTTTCAGTTTTTTTCTCTGTTTATCAGATAATAAAACGAATAACTTTTAGCACTTAGTCATTATTCTATCTAGCATTAAAATCATTGCTCATAAAATGTCTACCAATAAACAAATATTTTGAAGCTATTGTTGGTATTTAGGTCACTACACATTTACAGCGTGGTCCCAGGTCTACCAAGAACGGCTTGGAAAATAAAGGCAACATAATTATAATTACCAATTTTTAAAACCAGTTGTTTTTTTACTGTTTAGTTAATGGCTTTTAGCAGTCTGAATCTTCAAAATATAATTAATAATCGAACAATAAAAATATGTGTCATCTTAATTAGAATGATTTTAGGTACAGTTTTAGAAGTTGTAGCATATTTGATTAGTGAGTGCCAATGGAAAATTTTAACTGAAAATATTTGCTGGCCGTTTACATTTAGTTGGAGAGCTAGTTACCGATTTTTAATGAAGTGTTTGATTTACGGAAATATTTTACTTAGAAATATAGATAGATGAATGCGTAATCGATTGTTTGTCTAACCTACGTGGGGGCAGTAGGTACTGCGCATGCAAGAAGGGTGTACCACGCTGAGCTGAGTCGATATGCATATGGGATACTACTGGGAGTATTAATCTGAGAAAACTGGTATATTGGGTTTTTTGAGGAGCTAGTTTCGGTTAAAATATTCCAGGTATTTACTACTTCCAGTTCTACCAGAGGTAGACTCCAACTTTGTTTTTTCAAATAGCATTTTTAAAATCTACAATGAATTTTAATCGACTTTATATGTCTGCAGGGCTCCAATTTTCAAAAAAATAACATTCGTTTTTTTTTTGAAAATTTTGACAGCCCTTCACAAAAAAAATATTTCTTTGGATACAAAAAAAATATCCAGAATTTGCCTGAATAAAACTTGATGCGTCCTAAATCTTTGGGAACTATTCAAAAAATATATACTGGGTGCTCAGAAATTGGCGCCGAAATCAGCTATTTCGGAAATCGTATAACTCAGTTTTTTCACATCGCTACCCCTTTTTTCTCAACGCCAGTGCATTCTACGCAAAAGGGGGGTTATGCTTACAACCACATATCTAGATTAAACGATTTTTGTATAAACTTGTAAAAACTACAATTTCCGTGAGGTTATTTGTAGTACAGTTAATAAATAATTAAATACCCGGACATACATACACCCACTCATGACACCCTGTCACAGTTCCAAAACACAGGCAGTTTGTGAAAAAGCAAGAAAAAAGGAAACCTGTCGTAGATAATGAAGAGAATTAAGTTACAGTTTGGCATACTTCAGAGCGTATCCAGAAAATTCCTTGCAGAAAGATATGGGAATACCTGTGATGAGGATTCTAAAAAACAAAGTACCATTCGCATTTATTCTCATTAGTTCAGAATTTAAGAGTAGGTGACGCTCAAAAAAGGAATGATTTCGGCCAATTCATATTAATCTAAACTTAGGAAGACGAATATTTTTTACACAAAATGACAAAAGACTAACCCACACCTAGATAGAGAAAGACAGTTTTAAGGTTACTAAAGTTTCAATGTTTAGCCTACATTAAAAAAATGAAGATGTGGTTGTGGTGCATTTATCCATTGTTTAAGACAGTTTAATTTTGTTTTGCCTTTTAACAAAATGCCTCTGTGTTTGACAATTGTGAATGATGTGCGTGTGGGTCTCATGAATATGTTTCGGTCTATCCGTATATCGCGGAGGAAATCCTACAGATACTCTTTCAATATCAAATTCTCCATGAATGATCAACAAATTAAAGTAATGTGCATTTGTTTTTTGTCGATTCTTTAAAAACGCCTACTGATAATTCAGATATCACTAATAACCATACGGAAATTTTAGTTTTTCCAAGTTTATACAAAAACCGTATAATTCAGTTGTGGGGTTGTAAGCATAAAGTCCTCCTATTTTTTTAGCGTAGAATCTACTGGCATTGAGTAAAAAGGGATTGCCACTTGAAAAAACAAAATGAGTTACACGATTTTCGAATTTGTCGCCAATTTTTGAGCACTCAATATAATTTTTGGGAACAGTTCCAAAGATTTACGAAGCTTCAAGTTTCATTCAGGTAAATTCTGGCAATTTTTGACCTGACCCTCTTTCTTTCCTAAAAAATATATATTTTTTTGGTGAATCTCTCAAAATTTTCAAAAAAATTGACATACACCTTTCAACTGGAGCTCTTCAGACATTATATTTCCAATAACATCGTATATTCTAAAAATGCTATACAAATATTCTATTTCTATAATATTCTATTTTAGAAAGAAAGTTGAGGTCCACTTCCGGTAGGGAATTGAAAGTCGTAGTTAACTGAAAATATTTTAACTGAAAGCAGTTTTCCAAATTCATATCTTTATGCATACATACCTTTCTTGCATAGGCAGTACCTACTGTGCCCAAGTAGGTAAGGCAAACAATCGATTACCCACTCATCTATCTTATGTGTAATATATTTACGTAAAACAAACACTTCATGAAAAATGGCCTCATATGTGACATCTTGATTATATATAATTCGAATTTTATGATTTTTTTGTTACAATATTGCATTATATTTATGGCTTAGCTCAAAATTGCATCAAAGTAAAGTGATACAATAGTATGATATGTTTAGTGCAATAAAAAATTAGGAATATTAGTTAAAATTATCACGCTAAATTCAAAGGGTATATAAATATTTGTATTTGTTAAAATAAATACTAATAAGAAATATATAATTTGATTGATTAATAGGTTTTGGATAACTTTGGACAACTATTATATTAAACCTAGATCCCAGATACTGGTTCATTGAATATGGCACCTTTATAGTCCAATGAGTCCTTTGTGGGCCAACCATTTCATTATTTTGGAATACAGCGTTTTGAATGTTCTGTTTACCACACGATGTTGTAAAAAATATTTGTTTTCAAATATACTCATTTATAGAATGTGATGGTCCACCCTGTATATACGGGGAGATCCAAATCACTTGTACACCCCTGATAGAAAGACAAAAAACAATAATTTTAAAACAAACATGCTCTGTCGTTTGTTGAAAATTTAACTTCCGATTTCCTAGCGGAAGTGGGTGATTCAGACCAGCAGTGTTTTTTTTAATGAAAAGTGTCATTTTTCACCACGGATTTGTAGCTCTACTGGAAATACATTAATTTTTTTTAGAATTTTTTTCGTGAAAATGCAATTTTAAGAGCTCTAAATAACCTTGAAAACCGAAAATCAGCTCTCCGTTCGACAATGTATTGGAATTCAAATTTAATTGTTTGAATAATGTATATTTTATCTTGTGGGCTAACTGGAAGTGGGATGTTCAAATCGGAAGTGCATTTTTAAGGCAGGAATAGCACGTTGACGTAAAGTAAATTCGAAATTCGGAAAAAAAAATGGATGCTATTAGACTGGCTATTAATGAAAACCATCTCCAAGAAGTTACATTTCAAAATATTACGTGTTACGTCAGGATATGCAGATTTTCAAAATCTGGACTATCACGATGTTATAAACAATTGCTACACTTTACTTTTTGGAACGAAGTTCTTTAAAGCGGCTTGTAGCATGTGTCGACGAATCGAATCTGTCACGTAAGGAAAAAGCGTTATGCCCCCTACATGCGACATTTTTTCTTCCAGTATCGAGAGCAGATGCGCATTGTGCGCGGCCAGTTCTATAATCATAATCTTAATTTAATATTGGTTTCCGTGTTAAATCATACCTGAGTTATATTGTCCTTATTATTGCAATTTTTTAATGAAGATTCGAGAAATGGAAACTGCAGCAAGTATGAGTAATATAAATTAACAAAGACGTTAATAAAATTGCATAACTTGATACAAATGTATTTACTGTTTACATACATTCAATGTGAATTGAGTTACTATTTGCTATTTATATACATTGCAAGAGAGATAATAGTGAAATTATATGCTCAGTGTCATAAAAAGAGGATCCAAATAAGGTTTTTTAAGTAGGTATAATGGTAGTTTGAAAACATGTGGGAGCCTTTCTTGTTCTATTCCATTTGTTTATCAAAATATTGTTATATTTAATTACATATATTTTAAACAAACGTAAAATCACGCTTTATTCCAAAATAATGATTTGTCTAAAATAATACATTTTAATGCATAAGAGATAACTTTCAGCAGTAAACGATATTCCATTGACGAGATAATTAGACAAGTAACAGTTATTTAGTTACAACAAAATTGTCTCGTAGATATTTGTTTTTAGTATTCGACAAGCATTCAGCATTGTATTATTCACCAAATTTTGACATTTGTTACCGAAATATCAAATAGTTTTCTTCGATTGAGGAATACCGTTTGCTTATTAAGCAGTTTTAAATATTTTGCGCGCTAGTTGTAGAACAATATATTGTGCATAGGTACCAAGATCACATTGTCGAATCACGAAATTAGAAATATCGTCGAATTTTTTAACAAATTATTAGAACAAAATTTTAGCACACATACTCGTATTTTAAATTATCTAAATTCATCAACAAATTGTATATTTTATATATTCATAATAAATAAAATATATTTTAGGAATTATAACAGTTCACTTAGGAGCAATTAGTGCAGGTTATTACTTTTAGGAATGAATACGTAGAATAGCTCTATGTTTATAACAATATTTAGCAAGTATATTAACAGAAGAAATATATTTAGATCTATTTAAAATGCCTCTCAATATCTCATTTACCAAAAAAAATATTTGTCAAATATCACTAAAAGAAAATTATTGACGACATTTTCACAGTTTCATCAAGCTAATTATTTGTTATGTTATACATGCATACAAAATTGAAGGACTGTTTCTATTTAATAGCAATGTTTATCGAATTTTAGTCATTTAGGTTTAAAGATTCATATTTGGTATTACTATTTTTCATTTGAATTATAATAGTCTGCAAGTGTTGCTATACCTAACGAAGTTGAAGGGGACTTCCAGCTAAGATGGCGAGGCAGCCGCACATGTGAATGTGTTAGTTAAAATATTAATAATGCTATAAGATTTTTCGAGTCTATATCCTCCAAAGACACTAATTAAGTGATAAAGACACTCAGGAATTTATTGGTTTGTGTTAGTTTTAGTAAAATGCCGGAGGTCCAAGGCTGCCTTGCCTTGTATATATAGTTTGTAAATAACCTAACAATCCATCATTAATTTCATGGAAAGTTATAGAACTATCATTAATTTCTACTTCATGGAAAGTTGGATAGAACTACGTATATTATGTCTTTACCCATATCTTCAATCTACGGCAAATATTGTTTTGTCAAGTTTTAAGTTTATTTTAGTGGGTAATTCAGATCTAATTAATTTCGACCAACTACGTTCTATGGGTACGCTAAAGATTTTTGGATAAATCCTGTAAGATAGTGCATTTGCCAAAAATGCGATAGAATTCTTCAGTGATCCCAGTTTAGGTATTATCCCTTCAAGATATGGTATATGACTATACAGCGATGCAGTCGTTTTCATTTAACCAGATTCTTTTAATGCAGTGTTCTTCACAGCTTCACAAATTTTTGACAGACGCATTTTGACTTCCATTAAGAAGAGAAGAAGAAGTTTTTGTTATAATAGGCGTATTTGGATGATTTGTTTGACAGGCCCTGTATATATGGTATTGTTGTTGTTATAATGTGGTTTTCCTGGTTGTCAGTAAAGGTGAAGTCTGGTGTTGTTGTCAGACTTTGTTAATAAATTTTTGAGGGTAATGTAGAACATTTTGTATAAATGATTTTTCTTTGTTGAATTTAATCTGAGCAGTTAGTCTTTGCTCTGTCTATCAAGTTTTAAGTTGTTGCGAATTATTATTTTATATACGTTATTTGATTTATTTCAGGCACTTTTTCTTCATGTAAAAATGAATACATGCTGGGGTTCTGAAATATTTACATTCAGTTTTTAATGCATTTTAGCTTAAACTTTTCTGTCCGTAGCAATCAACTAGAATAAAGCTATTCTAGTTGATTGCTTCCGGTTCTGATGTTGTAGTGCTAGTTTCAATAAAACAGAGAATTTTGTAAATTCAAATTGTTACCATTTTTTCTATCAAATATTATTATTAAAATGCTTAAGAACAACTAAACGAGTAGTGTAGTAAAGAAGTGGAGATTATGGAATGATTTAGGAAGGATAGATTCAGTAATGGCCGAAGATTGACTGACTAATTATGCGGCAAAGAGTGACTCACCTTTATCCTTATATAGATTGAGAATTAATGTTATTATTATAACGCTGGCTATTTATGAGAGTACACTATGTATATTTAAACAAAGGCGCGAGAGGCGAATGTATGAGGCGTGACAATTAAATAACCGGATTGCGCATGTCTTAGCCGTTAGGCTTTATGAGAGGAAGTAGAAATAGACTGAAATTGATTTTAAAAATTCAGGATCGTATTAATTTCAGATTCTCTGTGAATTAAAAAAGTCTCCGACCAAATGTTTTCAATTGGAGGATTTGGACATTACTACTTGGGTCACTCAAGTTGTGTTCGATATTAAGGGTATCATCATGGTTAAATTGGCACCTAAGCGCCAAACGGTAAACCAGAAGAACTACATTGAGGTTCTGACAAAGTTTAGAGAACGGATGAGGAAGAAAAGACTAGATCTGTGGAGCAATAACGCGTGGATTCTACAACAAAATAACGAGCCAGCGTGCATTGCCCTCTCTATGAAAAAGTTCATATCAGGCAAATGCATCATTGTAGTTGAGCATTCACCATAGTTACCAGATCTCGCTCCATGTGACTTGTACCTGTTCCTTAAAATGTAATGAAGGCAAACGATTTCTGTCTGTAAAGGAGTTGAAGATAAAAACTGCAAACTACACATTACTTTTATAGATAGAATAGAGGAGTAAGCTGAAGGGTATTAAAAGCATTTCTAAGAACTATACTGTTATGAAAAAGTACAGTTGTGACACTCTCTCTCTAAAAATTATAAATTTCATTTCGTTGAATATTATAAAGCCTGGGGAACATCCATAAATTAAGTAAGATTTTGACGTTTTTTTGTCCCACACCCTACCCCATTTAAGAAATTGTAAGACACAATTTCATACCTACCCACCCCCTATTTCCTACGTAAGATTCTATTTTTTTCAAAAATTTTCATTTTAAAGATATTATTCACAGTAATATATCTGTTAATGTATATGGAATATTTAATAAAGCATGTTAAAAATATAAAAATATATAAGTATATATACATTATACTGAGCTATACCTAATCGGCTATTTTTTATAGAAAATATTATTAAGATAATAAAAATGTTAAAAGAACGTTAAAATTTGAAGCCTTAATTTTAATAATAAGTGGTCTATTACCGTGAATTTAGATTTTCTTTTACTTTACACGCATCTGAAAAATATAAGCAATACTTATTTTCGAACGAAATTATCTACAAAAAAGATCTGATTGCAAATTTTTGTACGTCAAACTGTTTCCACGTAATCACTGATCCCTTTTTACAATATAATTTATCAATTTAGGAATTTTGTAACTGATAAACCAATCTGTGTCTAAGGGGGAACGAAATATATTGTTGAAGGATATTATATGCTCTACGTTAAATTTACTCTTTCAAAAGTTATCTGAAGTTCGAATTCAAGTAAAAATAATTTTCCCGTTTTTTATAGACAATTTAACTTCCTTCAAAAATATGTATTGATTGTATTTTGAGACAATTGTTTAAAAGATTTGTGTGAAATATGCCTGTCAAAAAAAACGGATTTCGCTGTGAAAGACCTAAAATTAAGGGCTTACATGTTGACGTTAACTTTTTTGTCATCCTAACTAACGTTCTCAAATAGTATGGACCAAATACATACATATTGATAATTTTAATTTGGACAGGGTTTTTGGAAGAAAACTGACTGAGTTTTCTTAGATGAGACCGTTACATGTTTAAGACTGAAATACTTTTATTTATGTTTTTTAAGATATTATTCCTTTATCAGTTTTTACGTTATTGTAAGTAAATGCATGAAATAAATAAAATGCTTATTGTTAATGTTATAAATATATTCATATTTGAAAATGCTTATTAAGTAGAATGTACATTTTTTCTTTAGATATTGATAATATTTAATTTAGGCAAATGATATCTTAAAAAAAATCTTACGTAAAAACCTTTCAAATACCCACCTACCCCATATTAAAATATTTTATGTAATTTGTAACATGTTCCCTTGAATGACAGATTTTTTTTCTCAGACGCTTCATAATAGCAGAAGAAAAACGGCGAATTTATAATAACTTGCATATATTACTATCACATTGTATAGAACGGAAAGAATTTTTTTTTTCGATGGATATTTTTGGGTAGCTGATTACTTACAGATTGAAAAGCTCGGACATTAATTCACAAAGTTGTGGAAATTTTCGCCGAAACAAAAAGATAAAATTAAAAAAAAAAGGTATAAATAAAGTTTAGTGCGGTCTTTGTTATTAAGTTTTGTAATTTATTATGCTGTTAAAAGTTTTTCCTGTAGGAAAAAGAAAAGATATCGCATTTTAAACGAATTAGTGGATTGTCGAATCCAGCGTTCATAATTCATCGAATATTGCATAAATGTGAACTCTTGGATTTATGCCAAAGGGAATGATAATTAAAATGCAAATTTTCCTCTAAAATGGGATTTTAAGTCTTAAGTCTTTGGGGAATTAACAAGTATATTAAGCTTGGTGGTTACGATTGCTATTTAAAGGAAACACAGAGGCTTCACAACAATGTTAGCATATTACAGATTTCTCAAAGCTTCATATATTTCAGTTTTCCTGTTTTTATAGCAAAATTATTGTATGTGACATTTAAAATTGAATTGAATATTTTAGTAATAGCATTGTATTTGCAAGGGGTAACAGGAAAGTTAGATATACATATGAAGGTTTCCGAAAAATCATTTTCTTTCGGTTTTTGGGGTTATAGATACAGGTTTATACTGAACTTTCTGAAACATCAT